>WSTK01000446.1:0-27549 GCA_019616945.1 Ceratobasidium sp. 414
CTGGGCCCTCGTCTCCTCCCCTCTGCCCTTTGTATGGTCTACATAAGCCTCGGGCTTCACAGACGTATAAACATGACCCAAAAAAAAAAAAAAAAAAAAAAAAAAACCCACTTGGCAAGTTTGATCCTGCTAGGCCCGCAACGGGGCTGTTGGAACATGAATTCTTGTTCCGCATCGTTTCTTAACGCGATTCAAACGGACGGCAGACTCGCCACGCTCTTAAATCGGAGGACCTGTTCACTGAGTCGTGCGCCGGGTTCAACTACCATCGGCCCTGTGTGTAGATATATCGTTGGATGCGCTTCGTAGCGACATATCACTCTGATCTACGATTGAAGTGTACTGATAGCGTGCGTGTAAAGTATACCAGTATGGAGTGCCCTGTTGGTGGCTATCTTACCGATATAGCAAGCTCAGGCACAGGTATTGATGCTGTAGTTACCGAAAGAAATATGATACCTTGACAATGTTACTGTGAGAACGTTGTCATACCACTGCATCGCGCGTCGTTCTGTGGCCGCTTTGTTGACTCATGTTATATACATACAGCAGTCCAACTATCTTGGGAAACCAACGGTGTCTTGGTTTGTCTACTTAATGGTTAATGAATATTTGAGCATTTCTGATGTTCAACCAGAATGCACAAACGCGAAACAAACCTGCCGTT
Source organism: Ceratobasidium sp. 414 (assembly GCA_019616945.1). NCBI lineage: Eukaryota > Fungi > Basidiomycota > Agaricomycetes > Cantharellales > Ceratobasidiaceae > Ceratobasidium > Ceratobasidium sp. 414. Next base: position 668 of record WSTK01000446.1, read on the forward strand.
TGCCCATGAACCCCCCATAAAAAGGCACAACTTTCTGTAACATCCCAGTGTTTGTAGCACGAGAGGCTGCTTGTCTAATTGGCCAAACTAGAACATGCGCAGTGAAGGCGAGCATTCACCGCCATCGATAAGCTCCTATTGAATCGGAAACCACCGAAGCTCGAAGCCGGTATCCGAGACTGCGCCTATATGCTTTCGGTATGCTCAAGTACGGCGCCCCACTTGTAAGATCAAAAGCTTTCCTTGCCAGACGGGCAAGACCTACCCGATCAATTGAGCTTGGCTTGTCACTGGCGCAGCTACTCAACACGGAAGCACTGGCGCCTTGCGGTTTGTCAGTTATGAACTAATCAACATACAACAGACCTGATGTAAAGATGCTTACCAGTCTGGCATGTATGCAAACCATAGGCTGGTAAACGAAGCAACATGTGCTTTAATATAATGTGCTCACCGACACAAAACCATGTGCACTTACATACAGACCGCAACGACTTGGTACGAAAACTGGATGAAATGCGTAAAATAGTTAGAAGATCGATCGAAGCTGATCTGCTATAACAAGCTTTCACATGCACGGTTTGTTGTACGTTTCTGTCCGCATATATTCAAAAAGTTCCGTGCTTAATGCTGTATGGTAGGCTCGCGATCCAGGCGAGACAGTTGCCTGGCAATCTCTCCAGGCGATCCACGAAATGGTGAGGTGGAAGTGTTTAGACTGACGATGACTGCTGACACAATTGGTTCCTGAAGGGAAAGACGAGGCAGGGGGTCAGAACGACAATCCATATGACTGACCAGAAGGTAAATGAGTTCTTTAGCCTTAACCTATCATTTCTGATCTCACTAGCAATATAGGTGCCAGTTGCGGTCTTACTGACGTCTCCAGTGAGTGTCTGCTGTGCTTTATTTGTATTCCAAACCCAGCACTGACGTGGTTGCGGACAGAGCCTGACGACGATCGCGAGTGGCCGTTCCGAACCGTGAACGTACCTGTTCGCCGATCCAATCGCGAAACTCTCCTCGAGCTGGCTAGGACTCACTCGTTTTACCCATTGTGTGTCTACATGCGCGGCAACCGCCATGCTCCGCTAGTACCGGCTGAGTATGCAACACCTCTTCCCGGGGCCGCTGGCACACAAGATCATCCGCCCCAAGCCCGGGTCGTGGTCCAAGGTAGTCTAGTGCGGAGACCAGCCCAGGTATCATGAGACCTGCACTTTGAAATTGGGGCGTTATCGGTCGGAGAGATCGATCGGATAAGAGACAACGTGGCTGTGTTGGGTCCAAGCGCCGGATGATCTGGTGGCTCGAAAATAGGGGCGAGGAGCCAGAATGAGGGCAAGGGGGCACACCGTGTGAGGTTTTATTCGTTCAAACTCGTCCTTGATACCTCTTTGTCCTCTATATTAATTTTAGCACTCGTATAACCTACGTCTTGCAATATTAAGCCAGTCTGAACCTTCTATGGCTGCTCTCGACTCGGCTGTAGGCGGTAATAAAGTATTATTATTATTATTATTAAATCAAGTATATTTAGAGTCGTTGCGGGGCGATGCCCTATGGTGCGACGTAACACTAGCGAAAGGGAGCACAGGACAGGGAGGAGGCACAAAAGTAGACGAGTGCGGGAGACGTAAGGGGAACTGTAACACTAAAAAACTGTATGTCTATGGAGGTATCTAACTAGGTAATCGACAGGAAACAGGTGCATAATGCGGCTGTAGGTGAAACACTGAGGTATGTAGTGCGAGAGACTAGCGTAGGACATTCGAGAAGCGGCCTGTGGCCTTGAGGTAATTGAAGAGAGGGAGGAGAGCCTCGGGGTCAGAGAAGAGGAAATCGAGCCGGAGGAAATCTGAGCCGTTGGACTCGAGGTAAATATAGCGTTCAGGGGCGTATAGGGGGCAGCGGAGGAGGAAGTGAGCGACCGTTTCCGGGACATGCTGACAATGTTCACACATGGGTGAGTTGACTACCTGGAGACGGTGGAGGTGGTGATCTAGATGGACGTGCCCTGTGATGAGGCGGAAAAGCAGAGTGGCCCTGGATCTGGGGAGCGCGCGAGAGTGGGCAAGAAAATTGACTGGGGAGAGTCTGTGGTAGCGAGCGTGGAACTTGACTCCTGCGGCTGTGTTGTTCCAGTATTCTATGGCCATCACCTGGTTCGACTCCCTCATTGCTCGCTTTCTCATGGCGCCATTTTCTCCAGGGCGGTATTTGGTGAGGGTAGTCGGGACTAATTCTTGGGGGTACGACTTCCTCTTCGCTGCCTCCTTCGCCTCCCTGTCCGAGAGTTCATTCCTCCCACACACCTGCGTGACCCGGGCACCACTGTAAGTGCACTTCTGTGCCTCCTGCCTTCTGTCTCGCGCGGCTGAGTATGCGCTTGGCTGCCTTTAGGATGGACTGGGTGGCTTCCGTGTTGCCCCCCTTCAGGGCTCTGATGGCTGTCTGGGAGTCGGTGAAGATGACGGCATCATCAACGACTGGGGTTTCAAGGATAAGGTGGGCAGCCAGGATAATGGCCACCAGTTCCGCGTCCAGCACTGAGAAGCCGTTCTGGCTCCCCAACTTGAAGCCTGTAGTCTTCTGTATCTCCCCGTGCGCGAAAGAGACCGCAGCGGCCCCCACTCCCTCTGGTGATCTGGATCCATCGGCATAGACCTGGACATGTGTGTGGTCTGTGTATACCTCCATAAGTGCGGCAGGGCGTTTGAGGAAAGTGATGGGAGAGGGGCCCGCGCAGGATTTCCGTGTTAGAGGCCACTTCTCGAAGCCGCTTGGCTGGCAATTCGTGAACTGTAAGATGCGCTGCAAGGAGGTGATATGAGACTTTCGGCCCTTAGCACAGCGTAGGACGGCTTTGAAGAGAGGGTGACCGGTTGGGGCAGATGCTAGGCGTATGGCTGCACGTTGGCATGCCTCGTTCAGGAGGAGGTGCATCGGGAGGAGAGAGGAGTGCGCGTCTAGAGAGTGGACAGGGGTAGATCGCATTGCTCCGAGGATGGTCCTGGCCGCTGTGCTCTGTATGCGAGCTAGTCTCCGGGCAAAACCCAGAGAGCCCGTGTTGCGACGTTCGGTTGAGGCATAGATAGTGACAGGGGAGTACCACACGTCTGCAGCATACGTGAAACGGGGGACAGCAATGCTGAGGTAGAGGCGTCGCAGGACGGAGGCAGAGGCTCCGTATGACATCTTTCCGAGTCTGTTGAGCTGAGTAACCCACTGCATGCCCCTCGTGAGTGCCTTGTTGCATTGGTCCTTCCAGCGTAGCTCCTGGTCTATGACAACTCTAAGGAGGGTGTGCGAGAAGACAGGTGTGATGTCCTGTGAGCCAATAGTCAAGGTAGGGCGCGGGGTAGATTTTGACAGGGAGAAGTCAATGCAAGCAGTCTTGTCAAGCTCGAAGGTAGAGTTGTGGGAGGCAGACCAGGCCAGTGCCCCTTTTCTCCTCTTCATCATATTGGCTAGCATGGCGTGCGTCTCGCCAAAAGATTTCGCACAGACTACAAAGGTGATGTCGTCTATGTAGGCGATGCAGAGTTCGCATTTCTTTGGGTCTGGGTTCGCAACGAGGACGAGGGGAGAGTTGCACAGCAAGTAGAAGATTACCGAGAGGGGGCATCCTTGGTCAATCCCGTTGAGAATAGGGAGGGCTACCGAGATGAAATCGTCAAAGGAGAGACAGGTCGTGCGCCCGTCCAGTTTCACAAGCATCCAGTCGATATATACTTTTGGGACTCCAAGCAGACGCATGTTCTCAGCCAGACGTCTTGGGTGCGCATGCGGGAAAGCCCCCTTGACGTCTAGGAACAGGGCTGACGCGACCTGACCACGGGCCCACGCATCTTTTACTGTCTTGGTTGGTAATAAAGTAGAAAGGACCCAGGCGATACTAGACCACATCTGAAGCTACAACAAGTACACTCTAGGCGACTTTTTCGAGACACTATTTGGCTCGAGTTCTGAGCTGAATGGGGTGGCCCAACAGATGCTTGCACAGTGGCTGTCTGGGAGAACTCGTGAGGGAACGCGCCCTGCTGAGATCGTCAATGCAATTTACCGCCACTCTCGCTCTCTGAGGCACGAGAACTTTCACTCTCGGACGGCTCAGTACAAGAATCTGTGCCTCCCTGCTGTCTCAAACACGGCACGCTCCAATCGTGCTGTCAGTTTCTTGCCCCCTCAAGAGCCCGAGGAGTCGAACACGTTACAACTCGCGTGAGGGCCTAGAGGAGTGGGCTGCTCGTGCAGTGCTGCATCAAGTCAACCAGGAAGCGGGACAACTAGAAAAGCACCTCCAGAAATCGGCAAATACAACACGGGCCAAGCTTGAGAACTTCTCCATTCCTCGGGAGAGGTCGATCATGAAGTCTGATGCGCCGCTCATGTGACATATACTCTCGGTAGTTGGGTCAGCTCGCAGAAAATCGGCTCACTCTGGTGGTACTGCCAATGACTCCGAGGCTGACTCGGGTGAAGACTTGGACTCGGATGTGGAGGGCCATGTACAGGCGGGTAGATCATGTCGGACACCCAGGACAAGTGCCCAGAAAGCGACTGATATGGTGCGAAAACTCCAATCCTTGATATATGCATCTCACATAGTGGTTTGAAGGCCGTAACAACTTCAGTGTACATCCTTATAGGCTCTCGGAACCGGCTGGTTGGGTTCTTTCGAACTTTCTTAGGTGCTTCCTTGTTTGCATGCAGTGCCCCAAAAGTCGTCTACCGCATTGGGAGCCGACTACGCCTGTCACCTAGCCAGAGTACCGAGCTCAGCTATCTAAGATTACTTGCGGGTTCTGCGAAGGAGGAGCTGCGCCGGATTGGAAGAGAAGCTTTTGGCGCTGCCCAGGAGAACCCTGAAGATGCTGTGGTTTTGGGAAATAATCCAACTACATTCATGATCCTTTTCGACAACATTCAACGCTATGTGATCCCTCGACACGAGACTGTTGGCAACAAGACAAAGATGAAGACTGGTACAGTGGCAACTCTTGTAGTTCTTGAGGATATTCCGGCTGGGGCTTTTGCGCGCAGTGCATATACAGCAAAATCTTTACTTTCGGAGCGACAAAATCTGACTCTGGATGAGCTCTGCGCTGCTGTTGACTATGGGCACTTGGAACGAGTTGGGACTGCAACAATTATGCGGATTCTTGTGAACAACGTCAGGGAACTTGGACACTTCAGGAAAGGTAATCTGTTCAAGGACTCAAATTACTGTGCAAAGAACCCTCTGGCAACTCGAAAATCATGCATATACCCTATGGCGACATCTGGGATCAATGAAGGCACGGCATCTGGTGCTTCTGAAGTGTTAGATGACCTTATAGGCCAGCTAGATATCCCTCCTAAGCAGTTTGATGACCTGTTATGCCTGGTTGGGGGCGATCAAATGAGTGTAAATCGCATGCGACAAGCAGGGCGCTCCCTTGAGCAGGAAGCGACCATATATGCGCAGAAGGACTAGGTTTTGCCGCTCATTCAAGGCTGGCACATGGGCTGGACATACCTCAAGGCGATTATAAAGACTCACTACTATGATGTGCCTGGGAAACAGACCTTGGGCTTGAGACGTTCTCTAGGTGCTCTTGGAGTGAACTTGAGCACAGAAACCTGCAATTTTAACCCCTTGGCTTAACGCACTGGCAACAATATTTGACTCTCTAGTATTGTCTTCTATTCGGTACGATTATATCATCTACATTTTGAGGTTTAATGTAGGCTGATTTGCGACCTAATTAGCTTAGAATTGAAGCGAACCCATCCTGGAGCCCCCCAAGACGAGACTGCAGTGAAAACACCTCGACTTCTGGACGATCTGGACGCGCTGTTTGCTAGCCAAGGTCAAGAATGCACTCTTGAATCGCTCCAAACACTCGCCAACCAAATATACAAGGAGTATCTTACAACTAACTCCTATCAGCTTGCACTCTCACCTCCTATGGATTCTCAGCCCAGTCTTGCTGACCTGGAGAGCATTCTGGATGAAAACATGGAAAAGCTTCGTCTAGATGCTACTGAAGGGATCAATTTATCAAGGTCATTGGCAGAACATCGGCAGAACCTACCTGATACCTTGGCCATGCCTTGTTCAGGGCTGCAGGGTGACCATGTGCTTGCCCACAACAAGCTATTGATGCGGGACCTATTTATAATGACTGAATTCGATGCAGGTATGTCAGAAGGTGACCCTGGGCGAATGCTCGAAATTATGAACGTGAGTGATATGCATATATCCACTAAATTCATAGTTCATGATATATTGGATAAATGCAGGTGTTTCTCTTCGCATTCTGGGGTACAAACTCTACAAACTATGGGAATGAGTTGCTCAAGATGATCTGCAACTTCAAGTATGAGTACCCCCCCAAAATGCGACAAGTAATCATCAACAACATGCTCGTCAATCCATCCGGACTACCCAAACATTGGCAGGCTGGCGATCTGCTTCAAGAGCATCACAACCTCAAGATCAAGACAATCTATAATACAAAAAGTTCAGACTTTGATGACTCATTTCTCCGGGAGTCAGTCTCACTTAATGTTGCTCGGTTGTCTCGAGTTGAGGAATCCTTAATGGAGCAGCTGGGACTTGCACGTACAGACAAGCGTCGGGCGTTAGCTAAGCGGCAGAGCGACATCAACGTCCTTGGCGCACATCTCGAGAAAGAAAAAGCACTCGAGTTTATTTGATCTCGGTCTCAGCCATACGAGGCCACAGATATGATTGGTGCCAGATACAACCGACTTGCTCATGGGGCCCTCCAAAACTTCCTCAGTCGGACTCTGGCGGACCCAGCAGAAGTTGGTGAGCAGAATGATGTATCAGATGTATAAAAGTGTTCATTGTGTATGCGTAAAAAATACATTAAAAATAAGAGCCGGACTGTGTCTTGCGGCATTTGGCACGTGATCATGAGCGCTTCTTCCTCTTTCTCCCTCTCTCTGCCCCACCACCCACTCTCTGTGCTACCTGTATCGTAGAGCTGCCTACTATCTCTTGCCCCAGTCGCCCTGCTATTCCTGTAGCTGCTGTACTTGACTCGTTACTTGTCAACAACCGTGCTTCCTCCCTTGCTGCCTGGTGGACAGCCTCATTTGCGGCTTTGATCGCCTCGATACGATCCCACATACGATTTGACGACCGCAGACTCAACTCAACAGGCGTATAAAGGTCTTTCCCGCACTCCTGTACGTATTTCCATTACGACATAACCTTCTGCAATGCCTTGAACGTGGTGCAAACGTGCATGCGGTTGCACAGATCTTCAAGATAATCGTTCGAGAGGAAGAGCTCGGGCGGGTCGTTGGGGTGTCGGTTTGGAATGTTCTGCCAGGTACGTGTTCCCCATTCCTTGAGTAACTTCCTGACTGCAGGCACCATAATCTGCTTGTCGAGTGGTTGGCATGACTGCTTGTTGGTATTTGGTCCTGCTGGGAGGCCAGCGCGCTTTCGGGTACGCCTCGCTTGCGCTTTTGCATCTTGAACCCGTCGACTAACCTCCTGCTCATGTAATTGCTCGTCAGGATCATGAATTACGCAGCAGTCGGGAGGCTGGACGAAGGGTTCCCCCCAATGCTCGCATGCAACGGCACGAGGGCAGCGATTCAACGAAGCGTTCGCAAAATCAACCGTGACCAGTTCAACCCGGCTCCGAGAGGCCAGTGCTGTCTTCGATTGTTGTGTTAGGGCCATCCACTCTGGATAATAAAAGTATGTTGTGCCGTCCTCTCGAATCCGCCCCGATCGCTGAGTCTGTGTCTTGAACGTTTTGCTCATCTGGGCGATAACAACCTGCTTGACTTCCCGGATGTCGATCCCAAGCGCACCAGTATCTGTACAAAGGAGGTTTCGGGTTTCGGTGCCTGCACGGAGAGCTTCGAGGCTCGCTTTCTGGTAGTCCTGGGTGTGTAGGCTATGATACCCCCGTATGAAGTATTTCCGTGCGTCGCCCGTGATGTTTTGGGGTAGCAGGCTCGTCAGGTATGTCCGCAGGCGAATCCCAAAGTGAATATGGTTCACAAAAATTATTGCAATGGGGACTTCGTCGACTGAAACCATGTCGAGTGGGACAAGTCACGCAAAATCAAGCATCTGGTTGCCTGCCACGGAATGCTTGGAAAAGCGAACGACGTGCTTGATGTCTGGACGGTCCACTGGCTCTCGAACGAGCTCGAACGCTCCTTGCTCAAACCCCAGGCCTTCGGTAATTGCTGCAAATTCGCTCGGCGGAACAGTTGCAGATATCGCAAGCCAAGAAACCTTGCTGGGCATACGATCGCGCAGGCGCTTTACATCCTGGAATTCGCTCCTGAAGTCCTTCCATTCGTCCGAGATGTGGCATTCATCGATTGTGACCGACTTTAGCCACGAGAAGACAAACTCGCTCGGAGTTTCCAAGAGGTTGGTAAAACCCTTCGAGGTGAGCATTTCCGGGCCTATAAAAATAAGTTCCCACAACCCATTTGCGACCTCGGTGAACAGGTTTCGCGGCGGTTTCTCCGCTTGCGCTGCACGAGTGGCATCCCCATGCAAGGCAAGTGTTTTGATGCCTTTACTTGCTGCTGCGCGAGCCTGAAGCAATGCGATTTAGCTGTACCCCCGAGTGCTCAAATAACTATCTTGCTTACTTGATCATCTGCGAGTCCTTTTGTAGGCACAACAACGACCCCAACTGCCTTGAGTCCCGCCGCCTTGTATGCTACAATCGGACCCTGAATAAGTGCCGATTTGCCCGCACCGGTTGGGACGATGCACACAGCATCCTTCCCCTGGCAGATCGCCATAGTGAGGCTTAGCTGCCAATGGCGTAAAGTTGGGTATCTGAGCAGACTCCGATTAGGAGTCTGGTTTACGAGACTAGTTCAAGGCTACGATCGATGAAATCGAGATTCTCAAGCGCCCGGCCAAACCGGCCCTCTCGCCATCAAAAGCATCACTTTGCCAGAAGCGAGGACGCGAATCAAGTGGCAGTGAGCCTGGTCCTGGCTCAACCTGTCGTCGTCGCATTGCTTAGGTAAGTTTCTTCTCACTCTCAATGGATGGCCGAGCTCTAATATACAACTCTGCAGATTGTGATCTGCCATAAATCAACTATTTTGTTCTGCCCATACGTGCGATTTTTGTTTCTTTTTCCTGTTCAATTTTGTCTGTGTCCGTATCGTCATTCGTTGTTGTGTTCTACTTGTTGCACTGGGTTGCACAGTCAATCGCTCAATCCTTTGCCCCCCTTACCGTTTGTGTGATAAGCTTTCCGATGCGAGTTGAGTAAAGCAGGCGTCACGCAGTTCCCACCATCTGACCTTAACCTAAGCTTTTTGATCGGCGGTTAAGCGTTTTTTGATCCTAAATACTCATTTTCTCGCCAACGAGAGCGAATTCGACTGATCAGCCAAAGCCAAAGTCTCGAAAATGTGCGCATTTATGTATATATGCAGTCAATTTGTTTCGTTTTGTGCTTCACGGCGCTGCAGGTTCAGATCTTTGCTGAGCAAAGACCTGCCAATTAAGGGAAAGCAGCTCGAGAATTGCGTTTTGTTGCTGCGCAATGGACACATGACCTCGGCAACGGACTCCGGGGGGCGACCTTATTGCATACGCTGACCTCATCGTTATGCCGGCCAGTCCGAAGAGAAAGAGACAACTTGAAAGCGTCCAGAGGACTTTGAAGGGGATACGTAGTATAGTGAAGAAATCATATTTGGTCATGTTAAACCTATATACAGAAAAAAGCCAAGATCAAAGCAAATAGCCCAGATTTTGAGCCCGTCCCAAGTGGCGATGAGCCCCAGTCTGGTGCAGGAAACAACCCGAGCAGTGAGCGACAGCCAGGTCAGCCAGATACAGTGCTCGTATGAGACTATGCTCACATGAACCTCGCTCAAAACCTGGGCTATTTGCTTCGATCTTGGCTTTTTTCTGTATATAGGTTTAACATGACCAAATATGATTTCTTCACTATACTACGTATCCCCTTCAAAGCCCTCTGGACGCTTTCAAGTTGTCTCTTTCTCTTCGGACTGGCCGGCATAACGATGAGGTTAGCGTATGCAATAAGGTCGCCCCCCGGAGTCCGTTGCCGAGGTCATGTGTCCATTGCGCAGCAACAAAACGCAATTCTCGAGCTGCTTTCCCTTAATTGGCAGGTCTTTGCTCAGCAAAGATCTGAACCTGCAGTGCCGTGAAGCACAAAACGAAACAAATTGACTGCATATATACATAAATGCGCACATTTTCGAGACTTTGGCTTTGGCTGATCAGTCGAATTCGCTCTCGTTGGCGAGAAAATGAGCATTTAGGATCAAAAAACGCTTAACCGCCGATCAAAAAGCTTAGGTTAAGGTCAGATGGTGGGAACTGCGTGACGCCTGCTTTACTTAAAGTTGACTGGTGGGACGTCTAGAAACACCAGTCGAAGCAAGCAAGGTGCACAGCCCGGCCACGGGCACATCTCAATGGGAACCGTTGCTAGCATTAATTAGTACAGATTCCCGGGGTCCTCTCTGGGCCTATCTGATCAGCTGGCTACTGATCCGATCCTGGCGTGAACCGAGCGGTTGGATCCAAGACTGAATGTGTGAGAGATTCAGGTTTCACTACCCAAGCCAGGTGTCAAGTTGCTTGCTCTTCACCTCCATCTCGAGAGATGTCAAAGTTTGAATTTGTGCCAGAGGATGAGGACGTCACGTCTATCGTAAGTCCCGCCTTCAGGCCCTCGTTGTGCAGGAAGTAAGCTGAGACAGGTTTTCAGTACTGCTCGAACTGTGTATCTCATGAATCACTCATGTTTTGCGCCGGCTGTGGAGTTCCGAAGTGTGTTCGAGACCCTTTTGATCCAACAGGAACCCTTCGATGTGTGACGTTGAACGCGTCCTTGCCCGATGAATTGAGGAATGCTACGTTTGAACAGGCGAAGAAGAATTGGTTGTGTGAACAATGCTTTGCTGTGCAAGGACACGCGGGGTCATACCCTGTAGGTGGACAGCTGTTTATCGCCGTGCGATGGCTAATGGGCATCGACCTCAGCATTTAATTTCTCCGTCTCCAATGCGATTCGTACTTGATGGAAGCCTCGAGTGTCGACATGAAGACCAGATTTGCAGAATGCTGCGGATATTAATTTTATATACGAGCTTGCTGACTGAGGAGGCGAATGCTTTTGGGAAGCGGCTAGGTGGCCAATTCATGGGGGAAGGCTGGAACGTAAGCACCTTTTCTTTGCAGCATGCAGGACCCTAAAGCTAATGGTCTTAGTTTGAAATTGTTTTACTGGAGGTATCTCCAGGAAAAACTCCGGCGATTCCCCGTGTAGAAGACCTGAAAGATATCACAGATTTGTGCGTGGCTACTTAAGTTGTTCTAGGCTCTTCGTATTTAACCTCATAACCAGCTGCAATCACCCGACATGTACTGTAATCATGGCTCTATTCATATATCCTGGGGAAAACAAGCAATCGATGTTCCAGGTCGATCATGCAGAATCAAGAACTGATTTAACCAAGGTCTGTGTTACCTACATCACCATTATTTGAAAGCTCATTGGGAAAGCAGTTCATAGAAACGTACATTCCTACTGCTATTTTCCGTTGCGTCGAGTCGTCCTTCAACCTGCATGTCGTTATTGCGTGCAATGTGCACCCCTTCTTTGTCAATGGGGGTCCGGATGCAATGAGAGCTCTCCAGGGTTCGGTCGCAAAGTCTCGGTAAGAACCGGCTATTTCTGATCCTGACTTGTGCTAATTCTGTTCTAATGCAGAATCAAGAGCCTGCTCCTGTTGTTTCGAGACAGGCCCGGCTGGAGTTTCGGCTGGTGTACCTCACTACTCGGGATGGCGATTACCCCATTAGCAGCTGCAAACAGAGAACCGCACATGGCGTATTGTTGTGCGTGGGTTGAAGGTCCCACCGGGGCCTCAGAGTTCGACATCGCAGTCCTAACCGAAGAGATGGCATCCTCATACTTGTCGGCACCGTTCTTAGAACGACCTTTCGGGATGTACCTGCCGCCTTTCGACCAGCACAGGATTACAGCCGGACGGAACTGTCGGCCACCTTTCCCTCATCACCAGAAATGCACGCCTCGTTACATTCACCCCCGGTATATCATTGCCACGGAAAATTTTGGTCGCCCTCCAACCAAGCAGAAGGAGCTAGGCGCGTGGCGGTCTAAGCAGGAGCGTTCAGAACTCACCCTGTCAACCATCAGGACAAAGAAGACACTGAAAAAGGTTTTTATTGGTTGCTTGTGGTGCGGGTTTGGTGAAACCTTTGAACTACATCATCATGACATTTTTGAACTGGTATCTGATGTTCCAATTGTACGCCGACGTTGGCCTTGATTGAAACTGTTAATAGTTTAAGCATAAACGATACCTTTGTATGAACACCATAGGTTCGCCTAGAATAGGCTTGCTAGTATGTTAGTTACCATTCGCTTACCACGCTATCCCTTGTATGCGCATATACCGTTGTACACGTTATTCCATTGTAGTTCTTTTTAGTATATAGTCTTGTTAGTACTGCTAAACAAAACACCTCTTATATTGTATACACTGCGTGATATTTCTATCGACTCTAGTACATTTATTCAACAGAAACGTTTATACATAAGCACAGAAACTCCACTTGTCATGATCTTTGTCTCATTCTGACAATGTATGTTGCCTGTGGTATCGAAAGAACGAACTTATTGCGGTTTCAGAAACAGTTCATGCGCAACAAACATATATATCGTGCTCCTGCTTGTCTGGGTCGGTTTCAGGTTTGTTGATGTCGTCAGTATCTTCATCGTCATTGTTTCCGACCAAGTTTGAGTCTTGAGCATGAGTGTGGATTGGGCGATTGCTGGCTGGGCAGGTGGTTCTACAGGCTTTCCGCGACGAGGAGGGCGAGTGAACAGTGACAAAAATACCATCAAAATTCAATGAGCATCATAACATCGGTTTTAGACGGAGGTTCATAGACAGACCTTAGCCATCCAGTTAATAATGCGTGGCAGACACCGCACACGGCGGCTAGAGCCACGGAACGACGGGATAAGAAGGGCAAGGTTGTCGACAAGTGTATTATTGTTACGAGCATTATCGAGACAAATGGATAGTATCTGAAATTGTAAGCTTAGTGGATCGCAAAACGGTGAAATCACCTCACTTTGTTGTCAATCCCATTTCGGCGGAGGCACTCTGCTATGCGAGAAGCAAGATAGTCGCCTTTACGCGCATGGGTTAGGCTGAAAAACTGTTGAAATGCTTCACATTGGTGTAGATAGCATACACTTACTGTACAAACTCTGAGATACTTTGCCAAATATTTCCCTGGTCTCGCCATATAAGAACAAGACCAAGAAGCGATGAAGCCTGGGAGCTAGTCCAGCCATCTATAGCAAAATGTACAGCGCCTGGAACTTTCTACAAGGAATGATATGCAATGAACAACGGTGGCGTAAATGTCAAGAGAACAAACACTGTACCTTGAAATATTCTTCAACGTTGTTTACAGTGCTCGCATATATGGTCTGAATATCTCGGGATACGGTCGATGGGGAGGGCAGGACAGTGCCAGGACGTAATAACTCAACTTCTTGTTAATAGAGGCTGTCAGTCACCAAGTTAAACGACCATTTATTTTGAGCACAGCGGAGCGTGATAAGGACTCGATGTCGAGCCTCAGAGTAGCTGGAGAAGAATTGGGATGGGGAGTTTGACCTTTGAGTCGCTCCCCAGCAGGCGTCGCATGTTTCCGCTGAGCTCAACAAATTTTGAGTTCCATTGCCCGTCTTCATGCGACAGGTGGCCGTGCTTACACTCAAACCGGAAGACAAGGCGGATGGAGCTATTTTGAGCATCTACAATGCGATCGAGGTATATGTTGTAGTGTTGGTATGCTTGAGCTCGCCATGTCCCAAATGCCGCAGCTACAATGGAATATAAGTAAAACACGTTAAGGGCAGTCAAAACTGAGTACACATCAATGATCTCATTATCGCTGTATGACGAAGGTTCAAGGTCTGTCAGCGTGCTGAGGCCGTGGTTACGGCGAGCTTCCTGTAGGACAGTGGAAGTGTGAATAGCAGTCATATTGAGGTGAGGACTAAGACTAAGACTCGGAATAGAACAAAATGCCGAAAATGCTGCTCACGCCTCTTTATTGATGTGCGCACCGACAGAAGCCTGGCAACTGTCACAGAAGGCGGCGCGGCGACGCCCGCACAATGGCGCGATTTGTTAGGGCTTTGACTCGGTTGCTTAGTAATGTCCATGGAACCACCCAGCTTGCGTGGTTAATATTTCAAATCGACCACCATCCAACCCTCTGTCCAACCCACTGCACAATCACGGATAACTACCGGCTACAACTATGGTAAGGTCGATCCATGCTAGACTCTAACTTGGACCCAGTAAAGCTGACTAAATAAAAGAGCTTGGACGGCATGACACCTTTGTTGGTCCATGTTCGCCCAGCTGGGTAAGCTGATTACCCCAGATTCCACGTTGTTTGGCTGATTCAACGGTCCAAGCACTGCCCACCTTGACGGTTAAAGCCCAAGCACCACCGCCCCCTTCCTGTGTTTCTGCGACTGCGAGCGAATCTTGACCCCTGCTTGTGACTAAGGGGGCTCGCTTGGTTTGTGTGGCCTCTATCTGAGACTTGTGTTCGGTCGATCTTCACTCGGATCGAGGAGTTTTATCCGCCTATTCTCATTCGTGGGATTGGGGATACTGGGATTGAGACGTGCTAACATGGGACTGTAGCGATACTGGTCGTCGAACTTAATGGGGAGCTGCAGTGGTTTTATCTTGACGACGTCCTGTACACACCCGAACTGCGTCGCAATCTTATCTCCACTGGATCCCTGCTTGAAGCTGGCATGCACGTCACTCTGGATACAACTGGAGCTACCATCTATGGGGACGCATCTCATGAAAGTGCTCTGGCGACCGCAGTCTTCAAAGATCGACTATGGATTCTGGAGACTGAAGGGTCAATCGCAATGGCTCAGGCTGCTCCAGCCGCGAATGCGGCCACCACTGGCGCTTGCTGGCACCGACGTCTGGGGCATATTGGACTGAACGCGCTGCGCCATCTGGTTAGCACTAGTGTTATAGACAGACTAACTAAGGCGGATCTGGAGGCTGTCGAGAAATGCTGGGTCTGCGTGCTGGGCAACGGCGCTCGTCTCCCATTTTACAGCTCTGTGTCCTCGGCATCATCTGCCCCACTTGAAGTCGTACACTCTGACCTCTGTGGTCCATTCGACCTCTCAGTAGGTGGGGCGCGCTATAAGAACCCATCGATAAATTTGCGTTATCTTTGACTGCACAACAGCTACGAGAAGAGATACGAGACTTTGAGGATGACTATGACAACATCAAGCCTGAGGCTTTGTCGCAGCAAGACTGTCTCAAGAACCTTAATTTCGATTCATTAGAAGCTCGGGTACATGCTCTCTGTCCAACGCTTTTTATCCTGCTGTTTATGCTTTCGACCTATATATACCGGGAACACCGCTGGGGGAGCAACAAGCGGGATGCGAGTTTTGTGAGTCTTCCATGGTGTTAAATTTATCTCATTCTTGTGTAGTTTGTTGTTATGATCGTCTGTGCCATGTCGCATCAACTTTCTAGCCACAAGAATGCCTTCCAACGGCTCCTCGGTTATTATTTCAAGGCGAAGCGAGTCCCTAAGGATATTATCGACTTACTATCCCACCTCAACCTCTCCATGAGCTACCGGTCAGTTGCCGACACCCTCTCCACTCTCAGTAAATCCATTCACAAGACTGCGCTCGAAGCTGTCCAAGCGCTCCCGTTTCTTATTGTACATGACAACCTCCGAATCAAGCAAGCTTTTCGCTCTCAGCGGCATCGCAGACAGACAGTGACCGACAATGGAACCACTATGACCGTGCTCATCCTCCCTGAGTCTTCACGTACTGCAGGGGAGGATCCAGAGGCGGTTAGAGCCCTTCAGTCGCACATTGAGAGGCAGCGCATACTTGGTACACCTCCCCGTCACGGCCAGAGATCTTTTGGACTCTCAACGCCAAGAGCGAGTCTTAGTGCACAAACTTGGCCACCTATTCGACACCTTGCGGGCTATTCCATCCATGAAAAGGGTTTCTATCTTGTCGCATCGCCTATTACAGCGGCCGTGTAGCTGGCATCAACTCAAGTCGGGACTAGAAAATATCACGCGCAAGTTTATGCTTGCCACTCGTCCAATCGACGAGTCAACTTACTCCGGGAACCTTATGGTAATACAAGACGCCATGTGTCAGCTGGGCTTTGACTCTGGTGATCTACTTGTTCAACTTGCCTTGGAGCGCAAAATACCTTGGGTCGGTGATGGTCTAACAATATCTCGCCTGCGTATGCTACAGTGACTGCGCCAGGAGGAGAAGAACACTTATGACCGGCTAGATCCTTTTATACTTGTCTTTGGATGGTTTCATGCACTCATGTGCCCTGCCTTTTGCACATTTGAGAACCACTGGGGTTCGGTTGCTGGTCTAGGACTTGCTCGGACAGTTAGCAACCTTCAGCGACTAGGTTTCTCAATGGATATGCGCCGAACTCGACCTGATTACCACACAGTCAAGGAGTGTCTTATGCATGACTTTGAGGCACGTGTCCGGGATCTTTGGCTTGCAGAGACTGGTACCCAAACACTCGAGGAACTCAAAGCTTGGGTCCAAGACCCAGCACGGACTCCTGAGGATATTTTAGCTGCAGGAAGGCGCATTCAACGTACTCGGGTTTCTAGGCAGGCATTTCCATTGTACCAGGCTGAATTGCGACGCTCTGGCGAGCATTTAGATGCTGTTTTTGTCAGTTCTTTGCTTCAGAATCGAGATGAGGAGATGTTCTGGGATTTACGACATGCTGTGAAGCATGGAGATGTTGGGCATATCGAGGATCTCGTGCTAGACTCGCTCATATTTTTCACTGGCAGCCGGAACACCAACTATGCTCGACAAATGTATGAGCTTTTACAGACTCCATGCTATCAGTCAACCAGCAAGATGAGGTGGGCGTTGGTGCGCATATAGCCTGATTTTATTTGACACTGTACCAAGACATGCTATCCGAGAGAATTGTTGGCTGGTTAATATGACTGGTAGACCCAATGGGTTCTACCCTGTTGACCAGCCCCAGGAGTTGAATAATGGTGGCATTCGTGTGAGTACTGAACACTTAGCTGTACTCTATATTTCTTGGTTCACATACATACGTTGCAGAGGCATGGTCCTGCACCGCAGTCAGTTGCAACTTGGGATGATTTTGCGACTGCTTCCCCACTTATTCCACTCTATATGGATATTACAAATCACGTAGAGGACTTGGTACGCTTTGTAGAGCTTGCTGCATATGTGATCTGATTATTTTGCTTAGATTATGCGGGAACAGCGGTCTCACGTGCATAAAGATCCTGCATGGGAGAAAGATCTCAACATAATCATGCACGACCATGCCATCACCAAAGTCACGCTTCCTGTACCTGGCTGAGAGATTGCGAAAGGTTCAGGACTGTGCAAGGATTTCTTTAAGCTTGGGTCAACCATGTTACAAGATAGCAATGCACTCGACAAGTGTGCAGATCAGCGCACACCCTACTTCAAGTCACGTGTTACAAGCAACGACTTCAACAACCACCTCCAGCCTCCCTCCGAGCAGCCCAGATCCCCCAAAGCCTCCCCGAAATCTCCATTAGACCCACCCGAGGACCCAGGACCGGCACTATTTTGAGCGCTTGGCTTGATTTTTTTTCCCTGAGCGAATTGGGGCTGCGGGGGAGAATTTGAATGGATTGATGGTGCTGGAATAGGTGTACGATTATATGGACCTCTGTGCTGGTAATGGATCTGTGGTTGACTGGACTGGCTAGGTGTGTAAGAATGAGTTTCAATGTGGATGGGAAGCAGAGGTCGAGTAGCGCTTGTGACATTTAATGGTGGTAAGTGCTGATGGTTTGGCTGTGATGAGGCTGGTGTGGGGCATAGGGCAGGCATGTGAGACGCTTGCATTCGACTAGGGGTGGTGTATGATGCCAGTTGGGAGCTTGGGTTGGGTCCTGAATGATGGGGAGATGGGGTGAAACGAGTCGCCTCATGTTGAGTCCATGGTGGATTTACTGGGGCGAGAAGAGGTTGGGAAGCCTGGTGGGACTGACGTGGCATGCATACAGCTGCTCCTGTCATTTTGGAAGCTCCAGCGACCACTAGGTGGTCATCTAGAGCAATACCTGGGGGTGTGCGCTGGCTCGGGGCTAAATTTGGAGGACCTGGAATGTATCCGCACGTGCTGGCAGATTCCAATAGGCTGATGGGGTGGGCTGCGACGCTGGATTCTGGTTCGGTCAGTCAGTATTTCTTCTTTCTTCTTTTTTGAAACACTTGATTGACTCACCCTTGCCGCCATCTCTATTCTCCCACCCGCCTGCAACATCGCCTCTCGATTCACCACCGGCCCCGAAATTAATCGTAAGGCCTCTGCTCTTGACAGTGGGGCCCTTTGTGTTGGAATGGAGCCAGGTAGTGCCAGTTGTGTAACCGAAGACCAAGCAAGGGGAGGGGTTGAACGGTATCGGTGGGGTGTTGGATTTGAGGGACTGGAAACCGAGTGTGCTGGCACTGAAGCAAGAGGATATAGGCGCTGGGGTGTCGAATAACGCCCAGGTGAGTTGGAACAACCCTGTTCGCATACCCTCGCATTAGCTTGCCTCACCACCTCATTTGCCCGTCGTTTTGCTTCGATTGCCGCCTCCTGCTGTGTGTCCCGAGTTGCCTGAGCCATCTCATAAGCGACCAGACCTGTTTGGCTATCTCCACATCTCTCTGCTTTGTTTTCTTTATATCTTCCTTCGCTTTTTTATCCTCATTTTTTTGCTTCTCCTTCACCACCTTCTCCTCAAGCCTCCGGTTTTCCTTCTCGGCCTTGTCTTGCTCTTGTTCCGCTGCCCACTCAGCTGCCACATCTCTCAGAACCGCCAGAATCTCTACTCCCAACGACCGCGCTGTGTCCACAAGGGCTTGAGTGAATCAAATGAAGCTAAATCGTCAGTATTTCTAGACCGTGCAATCGAGTCCAATGCAGCGTCGGTCATGATGTCTTCTGGGCCGATATATCGCTTCTCCGACTCCTCAAGGAATTTCTGTTCAAGCCAGTGGTGGAGGTGGGCCTGGTACCAAGTAAGTTCTTTGCCTGTTCGTACCGGTGGCTTTGTACTTGATTTATGTGTTAGCTCGGTCCTCTCGAGCCCCGACTCAAGTATAACCACCAGCTCCTCGCGTTGGGCAGCACGGTGTGCCAAGTGCGTGTCGGTTTCACCAACAGCCTCGCCCCGAGTGCGTCGAGCGACACACAAATCGCAGTTTCCACTCACGTAGCATGATTCGTGCAGCGGGTTTTCAAACGCTTCGTCTAGAACCTTGACTCGACAACGTTGAGTTGTAATGAACCGAGCAACCTCCAGGTCCATCTTTTGGCGCCGGTAAGTCTTTTTGCCTTTCCCTGTAGTTGTTTCTCCCCCTCCAGCTCCAGGTTCATCCTCGATTGCACCGTCCTCAACCAGCATGTCCCCGAGACCGTCTTCAATCCCCCCCTAGCACATCCTCTTCGGGCTTCACCTCAACAAAATCATCAGGGGGTACGTCCTTGACCCCTTCGCACAGCGCCAGTGCCTTTTTGTACTGATTTGGCGTCACCATCATCACAGCTCAAGCTCTGATGTGCTCTTGGCACGCTGAACGTCCCGACCGCTGACAGTGTGTGATAACTGAATCAGTCGCCCCAAACTGAACCACGAGACCTACGTCGGCAAAGTCAGCGCCCTAGACACCCGTAAATAAACATTTAAGTCGCTGTTGGGTACTGACCATGGCGAGCGACTCTGTAGCCACCAAGATTTTAGAACTTCCGTCCTTAAACGCCTGGATTGCGTCTCGTTTCCCGCTCTCTTCCCTGAGTGAATGGTAGGATATTATTTTCCGTGCTAATTCACCTGTCCACCCTAGATGGTTGCGCAGAACGTTGGCGAATTGGGGCGTGTCAGGGATTGCGTCGGTAAACACCAGCGACGGCACAACCTCCTCTGGCGAAGGGAAGAACGAGGTGATCTCCTTGAGCGAGGTGAGTCCGCCAGTCATCCGGTAGACTGAATATTCAATGTTCTTCCGATAGGTGCCGAGATTCTTCACAACAAGCTCCTGGCGCACTCCAAGATACAAGGCAGTAATAATTGCCTTCTTGACTGGCTCAGTCGCAGTTGCCGTCACAACTGCAAACAGCGCATTGTAGAGCATTCCACGCAGGATCCCAACGTTCGCGTACTCCTTGCGGAACTCCTCGCCCCAGGTACGGATGACGTGCGCTTCGTCGACAATAACGAAATGCCGACGATTACTCAACTCCGGAGCGACAACGACTTTTCGAAGCTTGTTCGTGGCAAAGAAGGTCTCGGGCGATGATATTACTACTTGGTAATCGCCATTGAGGATTTTCTAATGCCAAGGCGAGCGCTACCTAGATATACACACCAAGTTCTACCGACCTTCTTTTCGCTTTCTAGATCTACGTTTGCATTAATACACACTGTTGGGACCCCCCAATCATTAAAAATTTCCACCTGCTGTTCCTCAATGACGTTTAGGGGAGACAAAATCCACGTTATTGACTGCCAGCCAAGGACAAATGGGGCTAGCACGAAGGTGAGGGATTTACCAGCACCAGTCGCAGCAACCGTGAGTGTGTCATTTCCGGTAAGTCTGTTGAGCCCGTTTGCTAGTTGCCAGTCACGTAGCGTCTTCCCAGTTCGCTTCAGAGTCTCTTCAATGAGTTTGGCACACGTCAAGGGAATGTCCAGGTGCTCGGATGGTTGAGGAGAAGAAAGTGGCAAATGCAACATCATAACTCGAGTATTTTGGCTCAAATGTCTTGTATATCGATGGTAATAGTAAATTAACACGAAACCTGATAGTATGAGAGTGATTTAAGCCAGTTATAAAGCTGGATGTTCCTTGCGGGAGGCAAGTCCGCCACGGCGCTTAGCATTTGACGGATTGGAAATTTCCTTCTGTATAGGAAAAACGTCCCTTCACACGTTGCATTTATTGACCCCAAAACAACTTGTTTCTGAACAGAAAAAGCTGGGAAGCTATAGTGCTCATCTGCCGCTACAAACTTCATCACTTGACCGAAGTCTATTTACAACATTTCAAGGGTGTAACCGCTGGCACAAAATCAACCCCCCCTAGTAGCCCATTCTGCACCAAGCCCTGTGAGGATGATCGGCGGTTAGGGTACGAAGTAAGGATTTGGCTCCAGGCAATTGGTCCCCACTATAACAGTCTGCCTTTGGGAGACTAGACCCAGCCGCCGATGGCACTGAGGCCAGTCATGTCACCTGGTTGATCCAGCCGACCTGCTCTGCACTGAACTCAGCAGAGCCCAGCTGCGCTATGGCCACTGCTGGAGACTGTCGATCGTGGGCGCTGTACTCAGTAACTAGGATATAACCTTGCTTCTGCAAGGTCACTCCGGGGGTCTAAATTGGAACGCGATTTCGTGCAATCACTAAGTCACGTGAAATGTGTAGCACTGCGTTGCTGTATTTACTGTATACTCAGGAACATATTGCCAATTTCCCTCACCACTCTTCTGTGTTCAAAACCTAACCATCTCTCAGTCGGAACTGTTAACATTGTCTCACCTGAAACTCTGCATGGAGTCAATTCATGTCCCATTATTCATGTAGCAAACAACTTACTGCCTTGTGTCTCCTCATCCAGTCGCTCCGGCTATCCATCCGCTTCAGCAAAATTCTTGTCTGGTACTGTGGTAGATAAGTTGTCGTCAAAATTGCACAGTAACTGAATGATTTTTCTCGATCGGCTTCGGCTCACAGCTACATACCCATTGAACCATGTCAAGCCGCTGCCTGGAGGTTTACCGGTATTGGTGGTAACATACGGCAATGTCTGGCCCTGAGCGCAATACTTGGTAAACGCATATGCCAGTGTTAAAGGAACTTGCTCCCGCCAGATTGATGCCTGAGAGCCTTACCTTCAAGTTAGGTCAGATCGGCGCGGTAGGTACAATTCCTTTTTCCAAGGCAGTATCTCCCAAGCAATAATATCTGCTTTGGAAAGACGCACGAGCACGCAAAGCGACGGTCAATCTGGGTTGCGGATATGCCCTCCTGTGGTCGGCAATGCCTCCTCCTCGGGACCGCCAATTATGGTCGACTCGATTGCCCCTCCTGCCTCATTCGCAATATCTAGCTCGGTCTTGATGTTACAAGTAATCATCATGCTCATTCCAATGACAATCTGGACAACATCTGGGAACCCTCCACCATAAAGCGCGCAGCACCCAACCAAGGGGCCCGTTATTCTCGGCGTTGTATGCGTAGCTATATATAAACCGGGTGTTTGTCTGCTGACAGTGATGTTGGGTAGCTAGCTCGTTCCAGCATCTGGTATTGCATTCACTTTTCGCGCACCGGTGTTTAAGGGCCTTCATCATCTGAGTTTCTGACGGCAGCTTCACCATCTCGGGTCAATGTCTCGACTCCTTGTGCCACACCACCATCCCCAACGTCGTTGGTTGCTGCACAGCGTGCCTAGGCAGCTACGGTCCTGCGCGACGTAGATGGCGAGTCGCCGAGACCACGGCTTATTACCAGGTGTCCTGGAGTATGATGGAGCTGCTGTCCTGGTTCAAGGAAGACGCAGCCCTCAGCCCTTTCTCCACCATTCGTTCCCAGTCCTTGCACCCCGAAATGGGCTATCCCTCGTTGCTGCTTCGCCTGGTACGCCCGCTGTGGCGCTGCCCACCCCTTTGCGACGGAACTCGATGCCCATTATACTGATGCACCCTCCTACGTACAAGGAGTTCTACTTGTTTGTTCCATGCAAGGAAGGAGGCAAGGAGAAGCCTCCGCCTCACTCGTGGGATCCGATGCTGCACAAGATGGAGTTTACCGCACCTGGCATGTTGGCCAAGGATCGCGCCTGGAAGCCACAGTATATTGTGCCGCATGGTACAAGCCTCTTTATCTACAAACACAATACCAGGAAACAGCCCATTGGAGGAAAGGTCAACGGGAAGGAGTGGTACGAGGTAGTTGTGACTGAAGATGAAGTTGGCTCGAATTCGCTGACGGGTGAGCAACTTGGGTTTTACAGGTTGTCGGGGGATTGAAACAGTAAAGAGCGCACCTGCCTGGGTACAAGTCGAGCGTTCCACAACCAGCAATAAAGGCCAGCACATCGGTGCGCCGTTCATCCTCCCGGACGAGGTCTTCATCTACGGGAGCCTCCGACAGTACGAGCCAATCCTCCTCGCTATCTCGATGCCACAGCAACTCATCACGAGCTACGATCCCAACGTCTCCTGACCCGCCTTCCTCGAACGGCAAGAGGAGCTCTAGTCATGGCACGGTGGCTATTGGCATGGTGTCTATTGGCACGATCACCACAATCACGACCCAATGGTGGGCGCATAATCAAGCCTCGGGCTCATTTGCGTCGAGCTTGCTGCACTTTAACCCACTGTTAGGCTCCCCAAATGCGTTACTGCGGTACCACACGCTCCAGAGGTCTGAAAGCGGCCTTGGGGGTAATTACTACAAAAAGCGGGACGTGATTTGCGTGCGGTGTGAGGGTGAGCAGTGTTTGCTCCAGGCTGACGGTGTGGTGCAGGTTGTGGGCTGGACCGAGGTGAGTATTTTGGGCATGAGGCTGGGAATTTACATTGATATATGTTTCAGGCTCTTCAGGCAGGGATAGATATGGAGTTGGATTTAGATGAGTGACCCATGACGAAACTGCAACCCTTCCCTTGGTATTTGCACGCGAATTGGGATGAAGCAAAGCTGCTTACGCTTTTATGTTTCGGACGTCGCCACCGTCCGGCCAATATAATTCAAACAACGCCCAGAGTGTCTGGGAGCACCAACGCCAACGACACTACGAGTGATTGACATGTGTACACAGCTTTATAACATCATTCTGAAAAAGCAGCGGGTGTCACCAAACTGCGTTTACCCGATGTGTGTTCGAAAATAGAAAAAAAAATGGTAACGGACATCAGACGTACAAGCAGGAGCATGGTCAAGGGCCCGGGTCACGGGCCGCTTTTTCATAATAATATGATTTGTCATTAACCCAACGTACGAGTCTCCCTCCCAAGCTCGCAAAGCACCGTTAATGGAGAGCACCCGCCGCGAGATAAACACGCTAAGGCACCCTCAATGTGAGTCTACAGCGCCCATCTCAGTGTTCTTGATCAGTACTTACTTCGTATGTAAAGTCTTCATACAGACCCTGAAGCAACAACTACAATGTCTGGTATGTGGCACGTCGGGTTTAACCCCAAGAAAAGCACATAAACACGAAGACACCAGTGTCCATGTACACAGGGTTCGAAGAGAGTCTCGGCGCGGTTTAAAGGAGGATGGTGTTGGGGACAACGACGCAAACGCTCCGACGCCCTCGCCTTTGCGAGAAGGGTGGCCCATGGATTGTCTGTAAGTGTTGAGCTCTTACAGCGCTCGCACATTGTGGTACTCAGAGTAGCTCGTTAGTGAATCGCCACCGTCTTTCAGCGACTGGGAAACGAGTACTGGTACATACGACCAGTATCTCCATCAAAAGTAGGGTTTTTCAACGATTTCCGGGCCTCAGCTTCCATCGGATCCTGTTGATGCGATATACGACGATTACGGCGGAGATTTATCGCTCTTGGGCCGTTCTGAAGGCTTATCGCATGAACTTCACCACCTCTTCAACTATTGATGACACCCATAAGGCCGTGTTTGCAAACTATGTGAGTCCCTTTTCCTTACTCCAGTTGGCAACGTACTCCCTAAACATTATATAGAGGGATGTCGCTTTTCGGTTGCTTGAGAAGCAGCGTCGCTTGCCAAATGCTGAAACTCAAGCCGGTAGGTTGTACGCTCGTTTGCCACATAATTTCTCGTTCATAGTTCCGTCAACAGGTTATTCCTCCCAGCGTCCGGCTGACAAGTCTAAGGGGCATACACTACGCTCAGACTCCGGCTACTGGAAACTCCTTGATGATGAAACCGGTGACCGCCTTTATAAATTCGGGGCAGACCGTTCGAACGAGAAATGGGTCCAGTAAGTTCCTGTTGGTTCAGTTCGCACTTATGCAAGCTGAACATTCATAACAAGAAAAAATGGCGGAAAGAACTTATCGAGAAGGGCGAGCGCCGTTATGGGGTTCAGCCCGCCGTTCCACACGCAATCCCAGCAGCGCCAGTCGGTGGGACCAGAGGGTATCTTCCGACGGCACCTGCGGAGTGAGGGGACTCAGCGGACCAAGGTATTCTTTTCTCTTATCGCTTGCCTGTTGTCACAAAGTGTATTTTACGAGCCTCTAACTAAGAACATGTTGCGCGCATAACGTTGTACTCCTGTGTGCCTCTCATGGAGACATCATTGATGCACGTGGTCAATTTCAATACCGTTGCTGTGTGCAGCGACCCATCACCGCTGGACCCAGAGCGCAGTCGATTGGCTGCGAACTACAGTCGGGCCCCTTGATAAGAAACCCCTCGTCAGTGAAGAATGAAAAAGCGGCCCGTGACCCGGGCCCCTTGACCATGCTTCCGCTTGCCAATTTGGTGCTCACCGTTTCATTTATACTTATCAATTTAAGAAACACTGCCAGGATACAGGCTGCTGGACAAGTGTAAGATGGAATAAATCCGAGGCTTGGGCAGGCATCCCCCAAGTATGAGAGCACTATGTATTTGCCGATTAGTTTGGTTGCCGCATCTCGGACTATAGGTGAACTGTCCAAAAGGTGGCTTTCGATTGCCCAGTGAACGTTGGATTGCAAGAAGGCCAGTTACATCCCGGAACCATGTAAAATTGTGCACCCGCCCGTTTGAGGATTGACGAGCCTTTGGTGACCATTAGTCCCGGAAAACAGTGCCTTGGTATCCACGAGCCCAGCAGGTGCATCGAGGGACATGCTAATAGCATCAAGTATGGACTCGGAAGCGTTGTGCAAGCTCTGGGTACCGCCGAAACGCTCTGCAAGCTGATTATCAATACGTTTAACTTCTGTGTCCGTCCCACACAAAATCGGTGAGCACCCTGTTATATACACAGTTTGAACCTACCCAGCCTCGAATATGTTATGCTATGATATGTTTGTTATACACTGACATATGCCAAGTACGGAGTGCATACACCTGGGTCAAAAACAGAAAACTATCTTGATTGCTGATTCAAGCCTGTTTCGAGGTACAGATGCGCTTCCTGTTATCCTTGGCATTAAAAACATTGTTAGTGCGATTTGCTTAGTACTCGCCTTGCAATCACGCTCGCCTAACAGTGATGGTTTTCTGTTCTATACCATGATCGACGTGTTGGCATCTGCAACTACTTCTCGACGTTTTCCCGCCAGTATCTGTACGTGCAGGAGCTTGTACCAACTGGAATAACAAGGGGGAAAGGATGTGAATCGTGGCACTATTGCATAGCCTGGGGATAATCTTAACAAGTGGCTTTAAGGGCTTGTTCGACAAGTGAAATCACTTGAATTGACCGGTTTTGAGCTCTGTACCAGGCAATTGGGTCAAAGACACCCAGAATCTCCTCCACTATCCATACTTACTGTGATTCATAGCTGGCAAACTATGCGCAAACAAGTCTGAGTGCCGTAACTCACAAACCACGCATGGATGTCGAGCCTTCCAACGCATCGAAAACTTGGATTCGACCGCGTTGTTCTTGTCTGTGGCGCTAGCCTGACTACCCTTCTCACTGGAAACCCACTGGGCCTAAAATAAGCCACAGGACTAATGCAACCACAAATAAGACGGTTCAATGCGTCCATGG
>WSTK01000447.1:0-27492 GCA_019616945.1 Ceratobasidium sp. 414
AAAGTATGCACTGAGAGTGAGCAGGGAAAATGCATGAAAACCACAGAAAGGTTGCTCTCCAGTGTAGTGTGCATCTGCATTCGAGGTATACAAACAGAGTCAAGGGAAAGAAATACACAGGAATGAAGATACAAATAGTTATGCGTACTTTGTATGCATGCAGAGTGAGGGGAAGAAGTACTCAAAATGTGATGGCCATCACTGTGTGAGGGTTCATGGTAGGATTGACAGACAGCAAGCGGGAGAAATTGCCCAAAGCTCATGCTAAATATTACTTCTCATGACTGTGTGCATACTTTGTACGCATGGAGAGTTGGTGGGAGGAGATGCACTGAAGCCATGCAGGAACCTGGTGTTTGGTGATGTGCATATGCATATGTTTTATGCATGCATACCAAGTATGCACCCCAGGTGAGCGGAAGAAACTGCTCGAAATCATGCAAACAATATGCATGCCACATTGTGCATACCTTGTACGCATGGAGAGTGAGTGGAACACACACACAAAAATCACATAGAAAGGGGGCCCCAGCATCACAGTCATATGCAGAACATGTACACATAAAGAAAAAAAAGGACAAGAAAGCATGCTAAAAAAGTACTCACTGGCGTGTGCGTACATTGTACGCACAGGGAGTGAGCGGAAAAAAATAACTAAAATCATGTGGAAAGTAGTACCCGGCGTTGTGTATATGTTTGAAGTGCATACAAGCAAAATATGAACAACAAAAAAGCGCCAAGAAATTATGCTTAAAAAAGGGCTCACGGCTGTGTGCGTACTTTGTACGCATGCAGAGAGAGCAGAGAAAATGTACCAGAATTGTGCGAAAACATGCTGGATATGTGCTCTGTGCACCTGCATATCTTAGATGTACACGGGGCGAGCCGAGATAAATCACTAAAAAATTGTAACAATTCATGCTCACACTGTGTGCGCACGAAGTGCGCACAGGGGGAGAGCAGAAGACATGTGTTCAAATGACAGACAAATCTGGTTCCCAGTGCTGTGTGCATATGCCCATTTGCTATACACACAGGGTGAGCAGAAAAAACTGGTTGAAAATTACACCAAAAATGTTACACGTCACAATGTGCATACAAAGTATGCACGTAGAGTGAGTGGGAAAAATACACAAAATGCATGTAAAAATCAGTGCCTAGTGCCATGGGTGAACCACATACACACAAAGGATGAGCGATAAAATTTAGCAAGAAATGTTACACATGCGCTCACCATGGCGTGCGTACAAAGTATGCATGGAGAGAGAGAAGAAGGAATGTGCCAAAATTGTGCAGGAACATGGCAGATTGTTCTTCATGCATCTGCATACTTCAGATATACACAGGGTGAGCAGAAAGAAATCACCAGGAAATCACAAGAAAAATCATCTCACAACTGTGTGCGTACAAAGTACGCACGGAGGGTAAGAGGAAGAGATAGGATCAAATGACGGACGAATATAGTGCCCAGTGCTGTGTGCATATGCACACTTGCTATACACACGGGATGGGTGGAAAAAATGCACCGAAAATTGTGCTAAAAATGTTACACGTCATAGTGTGCGTACGAAGTACGCATGGTAAGTGAGCGGAAAAAAATGACCAAAATGATGTAAAAAGCAGTGCCCAGTGTCGTGTGCATCAGTGAACCATATACACACCATGGATGAGCGAAAAAAACTCGCAAGAAATGATGTTAAAAATGTGCTCACCGTTGTGTGCGTACTTTGTACGCACGGAGAGAGAACAGAGGAAATGAACCAAAAGTGGGCAAGAACCTGGCAGACAATACTCTGCGCACCTGCTTATTTCATATGTACATAAATCACTAGGAAATCACAAGAGGAATCATGCTCCACTGCATGCGTACAAAGTATGCATGAAGGGTAAGTACAGGAGGTGTGCTCAAATAGCAAACAAATGTCGTGCCTGGTGCTGTGTGCATATGCACACACCCTATACACACAGGATGGGCTGAAAAAAATGACTGAAAGTTGTGCTAAAAATGTTGCATGTCATAGTGTGCGTACAAAGTACGCATGGTGAGTGAGCGAAAAAAAATGCGCCAGAATATTGCAAGAAGTGGTGCCCGGTGTGGTGTGCATGTGTGAACCATATACACACCAAGGATGAGCGAAAAAACTCGCAAGAAATGATGTTAAAAATGTACTCACCACTGTGTGCGTACTTTGTACGCACAGAGAGAGCATGGAAGAAATGCACCAAATGTGGGCAAGAACATGCCAGATGATGCTCTAAGCATCTGCTTACTTCAGATGTACATAAATCACTGGGAAATCACAATAGGAATAATGCTCTACTGTGTGCGTACAAAGTACGCAAGGAGGGTAAGCACAGGAAAATGTGCTCAAATAGCAGATAAATATTGTTCCAGGTGCTGCGTGCATACGCACACCTTCTATACACACGGGATGGGTGGAAAAAATGCACCGAAAATTGTGCTAAAAATGTTACACGTCATAGTGTGCGTACAAAGTATGCACGGTGAATGAGCGGAAAAAAATGACCAAAATGATGTAAAAAGCAGTGCCCAGTGTTGTGTGCATGTGTGAACCATATACACACAACGGATGAGTGAAAAAAACTCGCAAGAAATGATGTTAAAAATGTGCTCACCATTGTGTGCGTACAAAGTACGCACAAAGAGAGAACAGAAGAAATGCACCAAAAGTGGGCAAGAACATGCCAGATGCTGCTCTACAAATCTGCTTACTTCAGATGTACATGAACCACTGGAAAATCACGATAGGAATAATGCTCCACCGCGTGCGTACAAAGTACGCAAGGAGGGTAAGCACAGGAAATGTGCTCAAATAGCAGATAAATATTGTTCCTGGTGCTGTGTGCATATGCACACTTTCTATTCACAAAGGATGGGCGGAAAAAAATTACCCAAAGTTGTACTAAAAATGTTAAATGTCATAGTGTGCGTACTTTGTACGCACAGTGAGTGAGCGGAAAAAACAGACCCAAATGATGTAAAAGGGGGTTCCCAGTGTTGTGTGGATGTGTTAACCACATACACACAAAGGATGAGCGGAAAAAAACCGGCAAGAAATCATCTTAAAAATGTGCACACCAGTGCGTGCGTACAAAGTACGCAAGCTGGGGAGGGAGCAGAAAAAATGCAGTAAATTTGCATAAAAGGTCAAACCATTTCAGGCAGTATCTATTGTTGGTTCGCCACTACAGATCACCAATAATACATCCTATAATGCTGTTGCAGGGGGGTGCACTATCCCCGGACTATATCTCCACAGTGCTTTCACATTTTCTATACCGTGCTAATTTATGGTGAGACATGCAGTGACATATTTAAACTGTAGACATTTTTCTGCATTTAATCTAATGAATCTTCTAGCTTTTGGGGGAAGCCATTTTGTCCTCTGGCCCCCTCCCCAGTCTGTTTTTGCTTGTGTAGCATGCTTCCAACAGCTTCCTGGCATGGTCAGAGCTGTGGGTAGTGCCCAGAATGCTGGCATATGCTGCAGGGTGCATGTTGGCTTCTTAGAACTTTGCAGTGATGCGGTAAAGCCTTCACTATAGCAAATCCTGTAGATAGCACACTCAGGGAAGAGTAGACGCAGGAGTTGGATTGTAGGTGAATCAACTGATAAGTGTCTGGCTCTCCAGAGACCACTCTTATACACATAGGGAGGGGACTCCATAGAGAGGATGTGTGACGAGATAGAACAAGCTGGGGAACCCAGGCTTGTCTACTGCTGTATAAATACTGGACGAGTACAGACGAGTCATCTATCTATGCCAGTCAACCGCCATTCCAAGGCGAGTTGACCGTAAGAGTCATCTGTCTAAGTTGCCAGTCATCTGCCAGTCTGTAGTCATGTCATGAGACAGGAAAACAGAGAAAGGAAAAGAAGAAAGAGGGGGGGTGTCATTCATGGCTTGTGAAATTCACCCCCCTTTGTGCGAGCCTTCAGCAGGAGCCGGGCAAGCACAGAAAGAAAAAAGAAAGAGAAAAAGGAAAGGAAAAAAAGAAAAGAAAAAAAAGCAGAAGAACTATCTACACTTTGGGGCTACATTATCTGGGGCGCATTGTAGCAACGACTGGTTACCCATTTCTACCTTAGGGGGCCCAAACTTATTCTGACCTACTCCAATCATTCTTTGGGGGTCTCGTCAAGATGTTCCCATGCCTGGTACTGCTCCTCCCATCCCATGTGCCAGTTCCAGGTGTACTGGTTGAGCCACTCAAAGAATTGGCCTTTCGACATCCCCTTTTGGAAGAGGATGTTGGTGACTTGGTCCTGGGTGAGCTCCTCGATGGCATTGTGGTACATCTCGGGGGTCTTGGAGTGCCACTCCTGGACCACATCCACGATCCACTCCTGCATGTGGTTGGTCCGCACCCACCAAGTCCCATCAGCCTTCCACTCGAGGTTGGGGAACTGGCCTTTCGACTTGGTGACCACTCCGTAGACCGAGTTGCCGACACACTTGTTTGCGACGTAGAGCTTCATCCTTGACATGTGCCAGGCATCATCTGGCCTTGGCCTGTCCCCCACCCACATGAGGGGCCTGTGCTTTGGGTGGTGCAAGGTGGTGCCGCTGAGGGTGCAGCTGCCCCGTTCATGCAGGGGGATGTACCAGAGGTCGCATCCAGGGTTGAGGTCCACGGCGTACTCAAGGGTGTCTGAGAAGTTGTTGATCTTTTGGACGTCATGGACGTATTCCCCGACTCCGTTGTTCTGGAGCCGTCCGCACTCCTCTGAGACGAGGAGGTAGTTGCCGCAGGCCTTGATGTTGACCCTAGGCTTGGGCCCCCACCTTGACTGGTCCTGGGTGTTTTTGCTCACCCTCACTCATTGCTCCCCGATGCTGCGCCCCTGGCGCTTGTTCCTGGTGGACTTGTTGACAATCACAGTGTAGGGTTTGAGACCATGATGTAGCAGGGCTATGAGAGGCTAGGTCGAGTGCTGTGAGAGTAGTGGTGGAGGGGATGTTGTTCCCTGCTCTTCCATGTGTCTCTTTATAGTTGTCCAGTACTGGGGCTGTGGGAAAAGACCAGCAGAATTAGTGCATGACTTGCTCCAGGACCCCTATCTTCTCTGCTTGTTCCATGGTGTTTTCCAGTGAATAATATCCCTTCCACATGACTTCGTAATATAGTTGTCCCTTCTTCCTTTCCCACCCCACGACTTTTTCCACTTCAAACTGCTCCTCCCCTTCTTCCGTGATAATCAGGGGCGGTTGCAGCGAAAAACGTCTGAAGGAATCTTCCTTATGGGGAGAAAGAAGATCAATGTGGAAGACGTTGTAGATCCTCATTGATTTTGGCAGGGCTAAGTGATAAGCATGTGAAGATATTTGTTCTGTTACCATGAAGGGTCCTGCCCGTCTGTCATCTAGCTTCTTTGAGGGCTGTCCAGTGGTTCGGATATTGCAAGTGTCCAACCACACTCTCTGTCCCTTTGCATACTTTGGTTCCATCCCTGGTTCCTTGTTCTGGTAGTACTTACTCCATGGATGCACGTGCCTCATCCCAGATCCGTTTCATATGTTCTACCATCATGTCCGCTGGGGGTGAGGTCCCCTTCTCTTCTATGAATTGCCATTGTGGGTGCTTGCCGTATACTGTCTCAAAAGTGGTTAAACCTATTGCTGAGTTTTTTTGATTATTGTGACAGAATTCCACTATGGGCAGCCATTTTGCCCAGTCGTCTTGGCTGTGGTTGCAGAAGCTCCAGAGGTATCCCTCTAACCACTGGTTGGTTCATTCCGCCAGACTGTCTGTCTGGGGGTGGTATGCTGTGGAAAAGCAGGGCTCACTCCCTAGCCGTCTGTACAGGGCTTTTAGGAAGTTGCTATTGAATGTTGGTCCCCTGTTGGAGATCGTTACCTTTGGGGTTCCGTGATGTTTCCAAACCTCCTGTAGGAACACTTCCGCAAGTTCCTCTGCATCCATGCTCTCCCTGCAAGGTATGAAGTGCCCCTGCCACAAGAAGCGATCCATGACCACCAGGATACTATCGAACCCTTCTGATTCTGGTAGTTTGACGATGAAGTCATAGTTAATTTCCTCCCATGGTTCCTTGGGTAATTCGATGTTTTTTCTGGGGGTGTGCTGAATTGCGGCTTTGGCTCAGGCGCAGGTCTTGCACTGGTCCACATAATTGTTCACTTGTGACTTCAGGTTCAGCCAGGTGTATCGTCTCTTGATAAGTTCCAGGGTCCTGGCTCACCCCTGATGTCCGGCCACTGGAGAATCATGGTGCAGGCTGAGGATTCACTTCCTGATTTCGGGATCATCAGGTACGAGGATCATGTCATCATACCATATCAGGCCTTCCTTCTGAGTGTACCGTTTGTACTGTTTCCATATTGACGGCAGTAGTTCTTCCATGTGTTTTACACTGTGTATAAGGGTTTCTAGGGATTCATCCTCCCCCTGCGCTTCTTTGATCTGACTTATGACGTCGATCCCTATCTCGGCCTTGAACCCAATGAAACGTTCAGCGGCAATCATTGTCTGTTCCGGGCTCGGGATTCCCTTGTGATCACTTCTCCTTGACAGGGCGTCTGGTTTCTTGGATTGCTTTCCAGGCCGGTATATGATCTCAAAGTTGTAAGACGCCAGCAGACTGTACCATTGGGCATGTTTTCTATCCACGATTCTAGCCTTACTCCAGAACTGTAGGTTGCAGTGGTCGGTATAGATTGTTATTGTCTGCCTAGTACCTTCGAGTAGGTATCGCCAGTGGGTGAGGGATTCGACTATGGCTAGGAGTTCCTTGTTGTAGGTGTCATATCGTTGTCGGGCTTCATTGAAACTCTTTGACATAAATGCTATGGGATGTAATTTCCCATCTTCGTGCCGTTGGCTGAGAATGGCGCCCATGGCCACACCTGATGCATCCGTTTCTAGGAAATATGGCTTATCGGGATCAGCATGTACCAGCACTGGTTTATGGCATATCACTTCTTTGATTGTTTCGAACGCTTCCTGTTGTCGTGTGGACCACCTCCATACTATGTCTTTTCGGGTCAGGGAAGTCAATGGTTGTGCCAGGGTGCTGTAGGCTGGGACGAATCTTCAGTAGAAGTTCACAAAGCCTAGGAAGGCTTGTACCTGTTTTAGGTTTTCTGGTGTTTGCCAGTCACATATGGCTTGAACCTTGTCCTCCTCCATGGATATGCCTTCTGGTGTGATGACTATTCCTGTGTAGGTTACCATGGTGACGAAGAACAAACACTTCTCCGGTCGTGCAAATAGGTGGTGTTCCCGTAGTTGTCGTAGAACTTCCCTGACATGTCCTATGTGTTCTTCTTTGTTTTTGGAGTAGATTAGGATGTCGTCCAGGTAGACTATCACAAAGACATCTCTGAGGTTGTATACTAGCTCGTTCATAAATTGTTGGAAGACCACTGGTGCGTTCTTTAGTCTGAAGGGCATTACCATGTACTCATAGAGGCTGTCCTTAGTCCTAAAGGCCGTTTTCCATTTGTCCCCTTCTTTGATTCGTACATTGTTGTATCCCCACCGTAGATCAAGTTTGGTGAAGATCTTGGCTTCCCTGAGCTTCTCCAGGAGATCTTCCTGTAACAGGATGGGGAATTGATCGCTAATGGTGATGTTGTTGATTTTTCGGTAGTCTGTTACTAGTTAGAGAGATCCATCCTGTTTTTTAACGTAGAAACAGGGTGCAGCTGTGGGAGAATGGCTTGGCCGTATCTTGCCATCCTTAAGCTCCTGTTCTATAAACTCTTTGAGTGTTTTTTGCTGGTCCAGTGACATCGGGTATGCCTTTGCTGGTCTGGGAAGCTCAGCACCATCCGTGAAGTCTATCGCACAATGGTGTTTTCTATGTGGTGGCAGTTCATTAAACTTCTTGGCGTTGAAGACATCCGCAAAGTCTTGGAATTCCAGGGGAATTTGTTTACCCATATGTGCTTTCCTTCCTTCTAAGGCCCTTGCTTCCTCAGAGCCAACAGGGATTGAGGGGTCAATTGACTCTGATTCTGTGGTCTCCTTTTGGGGTTCGTCGCGATACTTGATTTCCATTGTTTTCCAGGAGATGTCTGGGTCATGTTTTGCAAGCCATTCCTTTCCTATGATTGCCGGAGTATCTCCCAGTGGCATGACGTAGAATCATTCCCTGAAACTTCGTCCGCTTAATTCGAAGGTAACTGTCATGCGGAATCGTATTTTCTCGGTGGTTTCTTGCCCGTCATTGCTATGACAGTTTGTGGAAACTGAAGTTCTATGAGGGGGAGGGACTTTCTCCTGGCAAAGGTTATGTCCATGAAGTTCCTAGATGATCCTGAATCGATGAGTGTTTTTACGGGGTCCGCAATTCCCTTGACCAGAATGTGTGTATGCGGTGTATTATCTGTGACCTTGATGTGATACATTCTATTCTGACCTTTGGGTTTATCCTTGCCTCCTGACACAGGTACAGGGGGCTGTTCTAGTTTTCCAACTCCGAGGAGGTGGAAGCTTCATCCTCCTTTGCTTCTTCCTGCAGCTCCGCAGCTTTTCCCTTTATTACCCCTCCTCCATCTGGGGTGTTCCATTCCATGGCCCTGCATGTATCCTTTTGGTGCCCCTTCTTAGTGCATTTGATGCAAAGTTACTCATCCATCCTTCGCTTGAACTCCTTGTCGGAAAGATTCTTCTTTTTGGGTCTGTGGGCACCTTCTTCAGTGGTGCTTTGTTGTCCTTGTAGGGCATTGCTGGTTCCAGTGTGTTGGGTGGGATTGTCACGTCCCCTGGTCGCAAACAGGATGTTGTCTGTTTTGATTGCTAGCTCGATCCATTGCTCGAGTGTGACAGTGTTGGTGTTCTGCATGAACGTCATTCGCAGGATTTCTTTTTGTACGTTGTCCTTTAGCCTGGTACGGAACTTATCGATAAGGGCCCGCTTGTCCCAGTTGAGGCTGTCCATGAGTATATGGAATTGGGAAGCATATTCCTGTGCTGACTGCATTTGCTGGAGATGTTGAATATCCCGCACTGCCCTGTCCTTCTTTATTGGATCCCTGAAAGTCAGCAGGGAGGCTTCCTTGAAGGCCTTCCAAGATTCTAGGGCATTGTGTGGGACCTCGTCAAGGTGTTTCCTTAATAGAGGTTTGGCCCATTGTGTTCCATTGCCCTCTTTCATGTTGGTAAGCGTGGCTGGGATCTTTCATTTGTCAGAGAAGGCCCCCGGGTAGTCATTGAAATACATCTCCATTTTCATCAGGAAAACCTCTGCTTCTTGATCGTGTTTCTTTCCTTCAAAGGGCTCGGGTTTCTTTGCTTTTGCCCCTTTTGGGATGCCATCCCTTGTGGTCAGGTCCTTCTGTTTCACCCTGTGTTGTGTGGATTGGTGCTGTGGTGGTTCTTCAAAAGCGTCTGTTCATATGGAGGTAGTGCTTTCTGACTGTTCTGTTGGTGTTTCTTCGTTGGCTAGCTTTGTGAGATGGTTGTCGATGGCCATGATTAGCTCCCTGTTGATGTCGTTTGATTCTTTCAGCGCTTTTAGGGTCTGCTGTTGTTGCTTATTCATGGTCTGTAGGTGGGCGAAGAGGTTGGGCAAGGCCTTGAGATGAGTTACTACATCCTTGAGTGCATTGGTGTGTTCTTTTATTCCCTGAAGAGCTTGTCATGCATTATTGGAGGCCCTTATGGTGTTGTCTTCCGCCCCCTTCGCCTGCTGATCTATTCATTCCACATGAGTTCCCATGGCTACTTGTTGGTTTTGTACGTCTGTCAGCTGGTCCCTGAGCTGTGTTATCCCCAGAGTTTCTCCTGTGATTCGCTGGATGATCTGGGGGACGAGAGGTCCCATTGCCCTGCCCATTAGGTCTATGAACAGGGCCTGTTGCTCTGCGGGGATGGCCCGTTCAGGTGCTCTAGGCGCTACATATGGGGGGGCTGGTTGGTCTATTACTTCCTCTGGTCCGAGGAGCACTGGTGCCTGTACTGGGGTGTGCCTCGTACAAAGGTCCCGCATGGGTACCCTGGCTAGTGGGTGGATTGCCTCTCCTTCGCTATCTGATTCTTCATTATGTATGATGGTGTGGTATGTTCATGATCGTTGTTCTGGTTCTGGCTCTGCCGAAGGTCTGGCAGTTGGGCCAGCCGGTTCTTTGAGCCGGATGGTGTCTCCTCCTCTGGCATAGCACTGGGCATGGAATGCTGGGAGGAAAGCGATGAGGCCCTGGAGCGGTGTTCAGGGGTCTGTGTGTGGTCGTCCTCATGCATGCTTGCTACTGCTGATTGCGTTGCGCTGGGTGGGGCTCACAGGTCTGAGGCTTGCTGGTGTTGATCGCTGTTTGGGGTTGTGTCTTGGCTCCGTCATAGCTAAGTTCGGCGAACACTGGTGGGGTGATCTGATATTCCTTCTTGGATATGTTTCTTTCTGTGGGTGGGTTCCAGAAACAGTCTTCTTCCGTGTCTGTGGTGTGTTTCAGTCCTGCATCCATCATAGTAGCTTGTTCTATAATGTCATGACCCTCTAAGGAGTTGTGGCTAGGAATGATGTAGTGGAAGCAGAGGCAGGAACAGGTGGCTGGTCGCACCGAGGAAGGCCCTGGAAGGGTCGAGACGAGGTCTTGTGGCTGACCGAGGTACTAGTCGCTGGATTCCCAAAGGGAGATCCCAAGCTAGTCCTTTAAGGAAGTGGCAAGTTCTAAGTCAGAGGGAGGGGACTCCCTAGAGAGGATGTGTGATGAGATATAACAAGCTGGGGAACCCAGGCTTGTCTACTGCTGTATAAATACTGGACGAGTACAGACGAGTCATCTATCTACACCAGTCAACCACCATTCCAAGGTGAGTCAACCATAAGAGTCATCTGTCTAAGTTGCCAGTCATCTGCCAGTCCGTAGTCACGTCACGAGACAGGAAAACAGAGAAAGGAAAAGAAGAAAGAGGGGGGGTGCCATTCATGGCTTGTGACACAGATCTCAAATGTCCCCATTTCTTGGAGTATGGCCATCTCTTCATCTTGTGTGATTTCCCATTGGTCCTTGTCCCAACTAGTCAATATTTCTTCATAAGTGGGATGATCCTGGTCATGGGGACATGACATAGCTGAGTAGACCATTTCTTCCCATTCCTCCTCTACTATCCCAAGCAGGGATTCATCCACGTCATCCTCTGAGAGTGTTGGTTTGATAGCGGTTGGAGCATTAGTCAGTTCTGGGTGAACAGGTACTATTCCCTCATACAGCACATTGTCTTCTGTTGGAAGGCCATGCTGATCAATTGATGTGTAGTCCCTTTGCCGTACCATGGTCCTTGCAGACCTCCTCAGCTTGTTGTTGGACAAATTGAGGAGTGGCAGGCTTCTTTGGTGTGGCTGGTTGGACAAACTTTTGAGGCTTCGGTGGTGGCGGCATTGCTGGCTCCTTGGCCTTTTCCACCAGAGTTGGTATCTTTGGCCTCTCCTCCTTGACTGGTTGAACTGACGAAGCGAGTGGCTGAGGACCTACACCCCCCTCCAACCAGTAGAACCTCATCCTCCTCCTCCTCATCATCATCTGGTACTACCCGCCTGTCCATACCAGCAGTGAAGACCACATTCCTAGAGAGTAGAACTTGCCTGGTATCTGCCTTCCAGTACCTGTACACTCTCGAGTTATCCCCAAATCCCATGAATTTGTACTTTCGCGCCTTCTCATCCAGCTTCCGCACTTTCCCACTTTGGTCAAGGACCCACAGGTCCACCCCAAACTCCTTGAGCTGCATATAGTTTGCCCCTTTCCTGAAGAACATTTCGTAGGGGGTCCAGCCCATCGCCCTTGTGGGTAGCTGATTCCGCACATAGGCTGAGTGTGCCACCACCTCCTGCCATAGGTACTTCGGAAGCTGGTGCTGAAACAGCATGGCCCTGGCAAAGTCCATAAGCATCCTGTTTAGCTGTTCAGCTACCCTGTTCTGTGCAGAGCTGTGAGGGGTGGCTTGTTCAAAAAGGGTCCCTTGCGACTCAGTGTAATCCTTCATCTCCTTGTCGAGATATTCCTGTCTGTTGTCTGATCACACCCTCCTGATAGTCCTCCCCGTTTGGGTCCTTACCAGTGCCTTGAACTTCTTGTAGCAGTCTCGCACCTCCTTGGTCGACTTTGGAAGTATACTACTGAGAAATGCGAGTATAGGTCTGTGAAAGTAACAAAGTACTCACTCCCCTGTAAGGAGTGCACCTGCGCCTTTCCCCATACATCTGTAACCACCATGTCTCCTATCGCCGAGTAGACAGTCCTGGAGACCTTTGGAAACATGCCCACATGCAGCTTCCCCCAGATGCAGGCTTTGCACTGGTAGTCCTTGGGTGACCCCTTCACGGAGAAAGACTTCAGGTTCTCCTTTACCAGCTGCTTGATAGCCTTCTGGTGCACATGTCCTAGTACCCTGTGCAGTTCCTCCTACATCCTTGGTTTCACGACCCCTGCTGCCTCCAGTGCTGTCAAGGAGATGAAGGCTTTGTAGAGCCCTCTTCGCCCATGGCTAGGCCACTGTCCATACCTGAACAGCTTGTCAGACCCTGGTTCCATAATAAACACCTTTCACTTCTTGAAGGTGCAGCCAATATCGTTGTCGTCAAAGTGAGGGGTCAACGGGAGGTTTAAAGGAGGGAATGAAGGTGCAGTTCTTCAGCATGAAAGTCGTTTTCCTCCCATTGGGTGCAGTGAATACCACAGGAACTTCCCCTCTCCCAAGAATGGGTGTTGACCCTGCCACCCCTCTGATGATTTGGTTGGTCACCAGCATATAAGTGGAGAAGGAGATCTTATTGTTCACGAAATGCAAATCAGCTCCAGAATCTACAAGCCAGTCTGGGTCCTT
This sequence comes from Ceratobasidium sp. 414, assembly GCA_019616945.1. Taxonomy (NCBI): domain Eukaryota; kingdom Fungi; phylum Basidiomycota; class Agaricomycetes; order Cantharellales; family Ceratobasidiaceae; genus Ceratobasidium; species Ceratobasidium sp. 414. Next base: position 12,812 of record WSTK01000447.1, read on the forward strand.
CCCTTTTCCCTTATCGCCCATCTGCTCTGCCATGTGAGCATAGTAAACCTCCTCGACTTTGGCCTCCGCTGGCTTGGATTCAGCCTCATTCGCTCAAGCAACCTGTGGTTTCCTTGTTCCTATAGCCGCCCCTCAGCGATCCTGGACTGACATTCCCGTTCCCAGTGGCCTTGCTTCCTGCAGTGGTTGCAGCTCCCTAGCTTTCTATCCTCCCTAGCCAGGGTGCTCGACGACATGCTTGGCTGGGGCTTGTATTTTTCATATTGGGCTGCCATGACCTGTTCCTCAGCCACATTACTCTCCCTTCATTGTCCTTCTTCCAGTATCCTTGCCTTGATGTTCCAGGCGACCCTGTCATGCTTGGTGTCATCCGACAATTTCTCCAGATCTGTCTGGAGGGTCTGGACAAACACGTCCCAGGATAGGGGTAGTGATGACGCCATAGTGATCACATAGTCGAATGAGGATCCATATCGCTTGTTGATGCTGCGTAGTTTGTTGTACGTTTCCTGCATGATTTGGATGTGTTCTCCAATTGGCTCTCCATCCAACATCCTCTGGGTGAAGAATTTCCTCTGAGTGTGAATGAGAGCAACGATGTCGGTGGTCTGGTATAGAATGTGCAGGCATTGCCATGCATCAAGAGCAGTGGTAGATGACTGGATGTTGGTCATAACGGCGGGTTCAACCCATCTGTGGATATTTGCCAGGACCATTTGATCATTCTTTTCCCATGTCTTTACTTGGGCTGCAGTGACCAGGGGGCTACTGGTGGTGCTGACGACAGGCTTTTTCGATAAGTTGTCATCTCCATCTAGATGTCCTTTGACATCATTTATGGCTGCCCAGTCAAGTATTAGGGTTTTGAACACTGCCCAGTTCTCCAACCCCTTGAGTGCCTCCTGTAGTTTGAGAGTGGAGAGCTTGGGCAGGCTGGATGCGGACGACATGTTGGTAACCTGGGACAGTGGGACTGGTGGTGTGCAGCCTGCCTGAGGCAGAGCGTATGATGATGAGGTTGGAGCAAAGGTTGCAAGAGTAGTCAGAGGCTCTTCAGAATCAGAGGACATGTACTAGTGGCAGTTAAATGAATAGCAAGACTCGTAGACTGGGGCTCATAACCTGTTGGCTTCTTAGAACTTTGCAGTGATGTGGTAAAGCCTTCACTATAGCAAATCCTTGTAGATAGCACACTCAGGGAAGAGTAAATGCAGGAGTTGGATTGTAGGTGAATCAACTGATAAGTGTCTGGCTCTCCAGAGACCACTCTTATATACATGTGAGCAGGCGACCGAGTCATACAAGGGAGCCAATCACATGTGGACACGACAGAGGAGAACAACAAAGCAAACGTCACAGAAGGTCCATTGCTTCTTCATATGAAGGAAGCATGTCCATATCCATGCCACAAAGGAGACCAAACCAGAACAGGACAGATAGCGTAACTTACCCTTGTCACCGTCTCTATGGTGACATGTACGCCTCCATGGAACATGGGGCACCAGTAGGAAGCATTAAGTCTGAGCTCATGCCATGTACTATTGACCTTGCTGTTGGTTGCCATATTCCAACAGTGCAGGAGGTTCCTTTACTCTGAGTCAATATTCATGACTTGTACACTCTTTCTATTGGCTAGATATGACTCACACCTGTATGACTCAACTGTATCTAGATAGCATATATACAGTGGAAAGCAAGCCTGAAGACCTCAGCTTGCTTTACCTCGTCATCTCACCTCTTGAGAGACACCTAAGTAGCAGCTGTTGATAATCCCCTAAGGGATTACTTTCACCACAAGACCAAGGGTCACACACCAGGAGTGCTCTTACCTAAGAGACTCCTGTCAATATCATGAGTCATGAGGACCTTTGAGCACCATCTAGACTCTCATTGGAGGTCTGCGACATTGTAAAGCAAGCTTGCCCTGAAAGGGAAGATTGTGACCAACATAGATAACCAACCAGAACATGCAGAGAACCCAGAAGAAAGAGGCTTCTGGAACACACCACTAACAGACTGCAACGAGACCTTCTTTACCTGGAAATGCAAGGAACTAGCCATGATAACAATGAAGAACAAGGGAGGCGCAACCCCACATGAGCAAGTCGACCCTCTAGCTGGACCGAGTGGCCAGCTTGCATTAACTCCAGGGAACCTTCAAGAGCCTGGGCAACACAAGAGCCATCCCCAAGCTGGGAGTGGCCATCGGAAGAAGGGGACATAGCAGATGCCCCCAGAATGAATCACGGCCTCTAAGCGTGGCATCAAGAAGGTCCATACCAGGAGCAATGCCAGGTAATGAAACCATCAGAGTAGTGGACCTGAATGAAGATGGAGTAGGGGACCTGGATGAAGAAGATCCATTGGTACCAGTTGGAGTACCACCTGCTGAGGAAAACCAACCACATATCAGCATGACCAGTCAGACCACTGACCAACCAGAAGCAACAGTGGAAGAGGACCCTACTATCCAGGTAGAACAACCCATTGCTGGACCCTCCTGAAGGAGGAGTATGCCACCTGCGACGGTGGAAACCACTACCGACAACAACGAGGTATCTGCACACCCACTGACAAATATGCTGGTCAGGTGAATCTGGGACTCCCGAACAGGATCCCCCCATATGATACCAGTCTTCTCATGATGAAGCCAGATTGAACAACAGGAGAGGGAACATCCCCCATCCTGCAAAGGGCTGAGACCACCTCCAGCTTGCATTGGTCTGAGTGAAGTGGAGATCCAACAATTCCAAGAGCTGATGGATAATGCCATAATCCAATGCATTCCGCTGTAGTGGGGTGGTCATGTGACCCTGTCTCCTCTTGTCCTTCCATAGCTATCGGATACCTTCTGCTGCCCATAGGTGTGTCCACTGCAACTAAGCCGGCATATATCCAAGGTCTTGCAGGTCAACCAAATGGCTGAACTCCCAGAGCTAATTATGGCAGTGACAGACCAGCTGGCCAAAAGTATCTGGAGACAAGAGGCAGAAATCACACGAAGTGCTAACAATGCATACCATGCCTTCACCACTGTGGAAGGGCTAGAAAAGGTAGAGACAGCAATAAAGGCTATGCCAGACCTATTCACAAGGCTCTGAACAGATGGAGAAGCCTGTGCAGAGAGCCTAAAGGGGATAAGTGACCAAATGAAGACATTAAACCAAATGGTCCAAGCCCTAGATGGATGTATATCAGACCTGGCTCCCCAAGAGCCTGAGCAACCTGAAAGTGTGGCCAGTCACTGATCGGAGGTGGAGACAACCTTCTGCCCCCAAAGACACTCAACCCACAGTCAATCCCTTGGGAAGGATGATGAGACCAACCAGGAAGATGCTGAAAAGGTACCACAAGGAGCAAAAGCCAAGAAGCCTGATGCCTTCAAGGGGAAGCAAGGCCCAGAGGCAGATAACTTCCTAATGAAAATGGAAGTCTATTGTGTGGACTACAGATGGGCCTTCGATGATAAAAGGAAAATCACCGCCACCCTTACTAATATGGAGGAAGGAGAGGCCACCAAATGGGCTGAACCCCTGCTGCCCTGACAGCTTGATGGGGCAGACCATAGGTCCCTCAGGTCTTGGAGTGCCTTCAAGGAAGCCTTCCTGCTTGACTTTGGGGACCCAATCAAGAAGGACTGGGCCATACATGATATGAGCAAACTTGGCCAAACAGGGTCTGCTCAGCATTATGCCAAGCAATTCTGGATCCTGATGGACAACCAGAATTGGGACGACAGAGCCCTCATCGACAAATTCAAGGGAGGACTTAAGACTAATGTCCAACAGGAACTACTACAGGCCACATTCCTGTCTGAGACAGACCATGTCCCCTTGGAGAAGTGGATTGAACTTGCAATCAAAACTGATGGCATGCTATTCATGAACTGATCCATGGGGAACACTGACTGCACCAGGGAGCACTCAGGACAACAAGCAAACACCGCCACAACCTCGACCATGGCCTGAACACCCCAGGTACCCAAGGAGGAGATTAACCAAAGGAAGAAAGAGGGCCTCTGCATCAAATGTGGGAAAAATGGGCACTTCATAGGAAAGTGTACACAAAAGGAGTACACATGGGACAAGGCGATCCCTGGGAAAGCTGCAGAAGTAGAAGAGAAGGAGGACAACAGTGAGTCCACCACGGAGTTGGAAAACCAGAGCAGCCCCCTGCGTCCATGTCAGACACTGCTAACAACCAACAATGCCAAAATTTGCTCCAGAAAAAGCACATAGAGTCAAGGACATCAAAAACACCAAAACCAACAAAAACCTATTCTGCTTAGGAAGTGAGATGGACAAGAAGAGAATGCAAGTATACTTCACACAATCAATATCTAGTGTTCTTTCCTTTCGCTTGCCAAAGCTCATTCACTCTGCGAGGCAGAGAGGCATACAAATTCCCAACCAAAATTTCGTCCATATTCTCCCATTCCTCCTTTGGTGCTTCCCAAAGCTCATCAGTAGTCCGTAGGAGAACACTTCTAGAGTGCACTTTGCGGTCCAGTTAACTCCACACATGTTCAATTATGTTCATATCTGGGGAGTAGGATGGCCAGGGGAGAACTGATATTTCATGGGTCTTGAACCAAGTTGTTGCCAAGCGAGATTGATGCTTCAGGTCATTGTCTTGTTGAAATATAATGTCGTTAGGGGTAAGCTCATAGTCGTCAAGGGTGTCAAGTAATGCCTCGTTGAGTATCTCGACATATTTCTTGGCATTCATGATTCCGTCAATTCGATAAAGTTGACCAACCCCTGTGGCTGTGATGCACCCCCAGACCATGACGGAACCACCACCGTGTGCGACCTTCTTGTTAGTGTACCGAGGGTCAAGAGCCTGCCCCTTGTATCGCCAAGCATAACAGGGGCCATCTGCTGAAAATAAATTGAACTGTGACTCGTCAGAGAAAATGATGCGTGCCCATTCAAGCACCCGCCAAAATCGATGAGTCCCAGCCCAAACATGACGTGCCCGACAGACTTTATCGGGAAGCCTTGTCTCCTTGCGCCGCCTGTAGGCCATGAGGCCAAGCTCATGAAGGTGCCGTCGGATGGTTTGTGGGTGTAGATCAGGGAAATATTGACGTTGAAGTTCTGTGGCATCGCCTGCTTTGCCCTGAGCAAGTACTTGTCAGGCGTAGTGGTCATCAGAAGCTGTCATTTTCCGAGGCTGACCTGAGCACATAGGTGGGGGATAAAATACACGAGGTCTGCCATAGTGTTTATAGATACGGTTAACAGTACCACGGTCAACACCAATGATTTTGGCAACCACAGAGCTTGCAACACCCAAGCATTTGAGAGTCAAAATCTGAGACTTTTGGCCATCAGTGGTGGGCTTGGGCATGATTAGGTGTGTTCTATAGGTGAGCTGGCATGGTTGTGGGCACCTTTGCAAGGTGGGCAGGCAGGTACACGCATCTGCTGCATGGTTGCACGTGCATGATCCAGAAAGGTATGCATATATATGCGTTTTTCTGTCTCAAATGTTTGTCTTTTCGGTTTGTTCTTTTTGTACGTGCATACATATTATGCTTTTGCACAATTAACATTAATACACAGGGACTCAAATCCTAGCTGCTGCGCCTCAAGGTGCGCATATGTCGCAAATGGTCATGTGGGGCATGACTTTTGTTGGCCAGTGTAAGTACATCTGAGTCATACAGCAGCGAATGGCAGTAGGCTGGCACAGTTACTGCGCTTGTAAGCCATCTGCCAATCAAGAAGATGAGTCAAGGAAACAGGCTACAGCCTGAGTCAAGAGATGCACAGCCTATGGCTGACGCATACACCTGGTCAGAAAGGAAGCAAAAAAGAAGGCGCACACAGCCCAAGGCTGGTGGCAAGAGAAGCGAGCCATGAGAAAAACAACACAGTCAGGGGAGTGACGTGAACTCCTGACATGGAACTTCATCGACATCACCTTCGCCAGAAGGCATTCCCTAAACCTCATAGAGCTCCAACACCATAGAAAGGTCATCACTATTGATGGAAAAGAGGTGGCAGATAAAATCCACTTCCAATGCCAAGCAACCTTTGAAATCCAAGGAAGGACCTTCAGCGAGAAATTCTATGCCATGCCACTAGGGGGAATGCCTGCCATCCTGGGACAAGAGTGACTCCAAAGGCATTATCCTGATATGTCCTGGAAAACCCTAGAGATCAAGTACAGAAACAAGCACCCAGAAGCAAAGGCAGAGGAGGGGTGGCTAGCTGAAGATAGCCCCACTATCCCCAAAGAATTCAAAGACTTCTCAGATGTCTTTGATGCTGAACTTTTTAAAGAAGTCCTGCTGCATCGGAAACATGACTGCGCCATCAACCTCAAGGAGGACGCAGAGCTACCTAAACCAGCAAAGACATATCCTATGTCACCTGCTGAATCCAAAGCCCTCAAAGAGTACCTCGAACAAGAACTAAAAGACCAGAAAATTAGGCCCAGTGTGTCCCCCGTAGCTTCCCCTTGCTTCTATGTGAAGAAACAAGATGGATCCCTCCAACTGGTCACTGACTACTGAAAGCTCAATGATATCACTGTCAGTGACCAATTCCCCATCCCTCAGCAAGAAGACCTCCTTGAGAAAGCCAAGGATGCAAAGATCTTTACCAAACTGGACCTGCGATGGGGATACAACAATGTGCACATCAAGGAAGGGGATGAATGGAAGACCACCTTCAGAACAATGGATGGCCTGTACGAGTACGTTGTCATGCCCTTTGGACTCAAGAATGCCCCAGCAGTCTTTCAGTGCTTCATGAATGAGATCTTTGAAGACCTCAGGGACATCTCAGTAGTGGTCTACTTGGATGACATCCTCATCTACTCAAAGAACAGGGAAGAGCACGTAGGGCATGTAAGGGAAGTCCTCAAAAGGCTAAGAGAACACCACCTCTTTGCTTGACCCTCCAAATGCTCTTTCTTTGTCACTACTGGACCTACATCAGAATAGTAATCTCCCCCGAAGGGATATCCATGGAAAAGGACAAGATCAAGGATGTCATTGAATGGCCCATACCCAAAACTGTGAAACAGGTACAATCCTTCCTGGGATTTGCAAACTTCTACCAGAGATTTGTATGTGACTTCAGCAGCATTGTGAAGCCACTTACTGCACTTACCCAGAAGGAGAAAAAATGGACATGGGAGGAGGAACAACAAACAGCCTTCGACAGACTGAAACAGGAAATAACCAAGGACCCAGTGCTCATACACCCGAACCCAGACAAACCATACTTTCTAGAGATGGATGCCTCAGGGGTGACAATGGGATGCATTCTCAGCCAGTGACAAAACAACAGATATCTGCACCTGATAGGATTCCTTTCCAAGGAATTCAATGATGCCCAGAGGAACTATGACACACATGATAAGGAACTCCTAGCAATCATCACTGCCTTCAAGCACTGATGCCTTGTCAAGACCCATCGTTTTTGTCTATCCCGGCTCTGCCGATTCCTTATCTAGTGGCTACATTCATTTGTATCTGTCATATCTCTGTGTATTTGGTGTGTCTGTCATGCATAGTATGGTATATGCTATCTATGTACAATGAGTCCTGTGGTGGACGAGGTAAAGCAAAGTGGGGCTCTTGAACCCCCTTTGCTTTGTTATATACATGCGCTCGCTCGAGTCATTACATATCCATGGTCCACAGTCACAACAAGGTCACGTGTGGCGGGGTCGCCCAATAGAATGATGTGTTGCTGAGTCATGTGTACTTGTTTACTGTTTACATAATGCATAGTTTTGCGGCTCTGAATCTTATAGGAGCTGCACTTAGTCCGAGGGTCATGTGACATGGATTAGTCAGGTCGGGGGTTGGGCTAGCATTGCAAGGGGGAGATGTTGCACACCTGACTTGTTAACCACTGTTATGGTAATGGGTCACGTGACGTTGTAACTATGCTTCGCAGGGTCGCGACATTCCGGTTGTGTATGGTGGTTCTAAAAGTCATGACAGATCGACTAAAATGGGTCATGACACGCCTTCTACTTGAAAGGACTACAGAACCTATCACAGTGTATAGTGATCACTGAAACCTCACATATTGGAAGGAAGCTGGGCAATGGAACCATAGGCATGCTAGGTGGCACCAAATTGTCGCCTCCTACAACTTCAATATTGTGTACAGAGCAGGAAAGATGTCTGACAAACCAGATGCACTCTCCAGAAGACACAACCATGCAGACATACCTAACCCAGCTCAGACCATGATTGCTGCAGAACAATTCCTGGGATTCCGAGTGGAGACTGAGATTGATCTCATCTCTGCCATTCAGGAGGGCCAGGAGGAGGACGAATCGCTTAGTACCCTGATCTCAAGCACTAAGGCAAAGGAGTCACTGCCTCCTTCTGTGCAGAAGCAATTCCGGAAGTACAAGTGGGAGGAGGGACTAATATGGTATGAGGACTGAATCATCATACCCGATGACCCTGAGATTAGGAGAATGTTGAACCTGACCAACATATTAGTGCATATATTACGTTTTTCCTCCTATCTCTCTCTGTCCGCTTCGCTCCCATCCCCTTTTGTACTTAGACATGTTTAGACAGTAGATACCTTCCATAGATGCTCTGTAGCATTATGGATATAAACTTGAATGAAACAGTCGGCTGCCCATCAGTGACTTGCAACTTTTATCTCTTTTATCAGCACCTTAACTGCTTAGTTTACTTGGTTTTATAACCACTGCGCTATAAGTATATACATATTGGAACATCTGTTTCAACAGAGAAGGATATTGGAACAGCACCATGCCTCGCCCATAGCAGGACACCAGGGACAGGCAAGAACCCTTGAACTTATTAGCCAGTGATAGTATTGGCCAGGGATGAAGACACAGGTCAACTGATTTGTCGAAGAATGCAATGCATGTAACCAGGTGAAGGGATCAAAACAGGCAGTACCCCAAAAGAACATCAACCTCCCCCAGGAGCCATGGGAGGAAATCAACTATGACTTTATTGTCAAGCTACCTGAATTGGAGGGATTTGACAGCATCCTGGTAGTGGTAGATTGATTCTCCAAACAAGCACACTTCATACCCTGCAATGAATCAACTGACACTGAGGGAGTGGCAAAGATCTTCATCAAGGAAAAGTATGGAAACACCATGGGATACCAAAGGTGGCTATCTCTGACAGAGGGCCTTCCTTCAATAGCCACTTCCTGAAGGTGCTGTATGAGTGACTCAGGGAAGAGCCACAATTCTCCCCGCCTTCCACCCCCAAACCAACAGATTGGCAGAGTGAACAAACCAATGGCTGGAGGCTTACCTATGTACCTTCTGCAACTACAGCCAGAACAATTGGACAAAATAGCCGAACTCGACCAAGTCATGAAAGATTTCTTACAGAAGACCCAGGAGTGCCAACACCTGCAAACTACCACACAGGAAGGGATAAAACTGAGAGGGGGAGAGCAGCGGACCTCAGCCCCAGCTACCAAGCCACCACTACTACTGCCAGCTCACATACACTTAACTAACTCAACCTTTTTTTGACAAAACCACAATCACAATGGCCTCCATTCACAACGCCTGCTCCACCGCCACCCGCACTGTCAGCACTGCCACCACTGCTGAGCCCTGCCTGTCTGCACTCACAGTGCATGACATTGTGCAGCTGCACTCCGACCAGGAGCTCAAGAAGCTTGCCAGGTGCACCACCTTCGATGAGGCCTGGAACTATGCCTGGGGCCTTGACCCCACCACCAACCTCGACTATATCCCCATAGGGCAGCGATGGGTCTGCCTCTGGGTCGATGACAAGACCCTGCTCTGCCCCCATTGCAGGCTACTCAAGTGGGTCAGGAAGAGTCCCCACCCCACCACCAGCAATGACATGCAGCATACCCGACTGTACATCTGTCGGAAGTGAGTCGCCCCCACTGTCGAGGAGGTCATCCATGGGTCCAAGTACCAGACCTGGGATGTCAACTGGAAGTCTGACAGATCCTGGTGGGTCCAGGCCGAGACTGCCAAGAAGTGGGCCGAGGACACCCTGTTACAGTGGAAGGCCCATCCCCAAGTCCTACCATGGATTCATCACAGACCTGAGGAAGGGGACAGTATTCAAGCTAATTAGGGAAGGGAAGTTCTCAAAAGAGGACTTCAACCATTGGCTCAACCAAAAGGCCTGGGATGGGGTGAACATGCTCCTTGAGGAGGACCTATTAGCCCTGGACCTATGGGAGGCCATGAAGGAGGAAGAGGAGGACAACTGGGGAATCCTGGATTAGGGAGCAGACTTAAGGGCTCTGGACATTAGGATAGACCAGCAACCATAGTTAGTAACATGTGCCCTGAAAAGTTACTATAAAAGGAATTTTATTCTATTCTATTTTATCATATTCTATTCACTTTATCATACTACCAGAGGGGCCGGAGAGGGGGCACCGACTGGAGTCAAGGAGAAGGCGCCCCGAGCAAAGCAAGAATCAGGTGCTGACAACAAGCAGAGGAAGGGCACCCCTCGGAGATGTGTCATCATGAGGGCTGCCCTGGGGAGATCTGTGCAATTTTGCCTTTAAAATTTTGTGTGCTCACTCAGTGTTGCTAAGCTCACACAAGGGGGGGACAATGTCGTGAGCCACCCATTAAGTGCCTCACCAGACCATGATTTGAACCAACGACCTTTATGTGATCAGTCACATGACCACTTCTAGCCATGTGAGGGCATGAGTGAAACTTCATTGCTTAAGTTTCACTCATGCTCCTGCTCCTAGTCATGTGACCTAGGATTAAGCACGTGGCACCAGAGGTGTAGCCTCTATTAACATTGGGTGCCGCACATACACCTTATATAAGCATTCCTTACCGACATTCCTTTACTCTGAGTCAATACTCATGACTTGTACACTATTTCTATTGGCTAGATATGACTCACACCTGTATGACTCTACTTATGACTTGCATACATTTATGACTCAACTGCATCTAGATAGCATATATACAGTGGAAAGCAAGCCTGAAGACCTCAGCTTGCTTTACCTCGTCATCTCACCTCTTGAGAGACACCTAAGTAGCAGCTGTCGATAATCCCCTAAGGGATTACTTTCGCCACAAGACCAAGGGTCACACACCAGGAGTGCTCTTACCTAAGAGACTCCTGTAGATAGGTCATTGGTCATAAGGACCTTTGAGCACTGTCTAGACTCTCATTGGAGGTCTGCAACAGAGAGATCATGGGCTCGAGGGTACTGAAGTGCAAAGGTGGAAGTATTCCTGCATCCAATGTAGAGACTCTAGGGCCAAAGTGTGGCTTTGTAGTCATGTGCACTTGTTTACTAGTGGTTGAACAGTGTGAGTCACAAGTTGAAATGAAGATAGACATGTGTGTGTGTGCAATCTTTGAGTGGTGGTTTGCCACAAGATACAATCCTAGACCTAGCCAGACTGATATGGATGCGCATGAACCAAAACACTATTCAGGTAGAACTCTACCAGGGAGTGGTGGATGCACTAGACACAGATAACCTTCAGCATGGCAATGCAGTGGGTACCATCTTGCCTTCTTCCTACTACAGCAGTGCACATCAAATGGCAGAGTCATATCAAGATGCCATGGCTATTTCACATCACCTTGGGCCTCCTCAATTTTTTGTTACTATGACTGCAAACCCAAATTGGCTGGAACTCAAAAATGCACTACTTCCTGGGCAAACTGCTGCTGACTGTCCTGACTTGGCCATTCAGGTCTTTGAGCTTAAATGCCAGGCACTTCTGGAAGACATCAAAAACAATCACATACTGGGCCACTGCACAGCTTACATCTATACCATCGAGTTTCAAAAGCGTGGCCTACCCATATGCATCTCTTGGTCTGGGTTGAAAAGGCTTCCCACATCACTGAGCCCATAGACATCGACGAAGTCATCTCAGCTGAAATACCAGACCCTCAGGACCAAGATCTCCACGCAACTGTCACAACTTCAATGCTGCATGGGCCATGTGGACCAGAATTCCCCAACTCACCATGCTGGTGTTGGAATATGACACCGGAGGGTGCAGCCGAGGTTCTACATACCAATGGGTATCCATTTGTCACTGTTAGTGATCTTCGCCTGTCTGTTCTTTTTCATACTACTATTATTGTTGTTGCTGATGATCACGTCATGCTACCCGAGATTGACCTTGTTCCAACTGATTCTGATCTGATGTTTCCCACTGAGATCTACATGTGGTATGACCCTGAATCACTCACTGTTTGTGTCCATTGTGTCTGCTCCCTGACTATCTAGAATGATGTATATAAATGCTGTGTGGCCTGAGGCTTTTGCAGTATCTCTAACAATCCACTGCTTTTGCTCTCCTGGCACTTGTGCATATCCACTGCATGATTTCAACAGCTGGGATGCTGCCAAAGGAGTCTGCTCAAAAGGCTATTACCCTCTCAAACCATTCTGCCCCCAAACCACCTTTATCCATAATTTGTACCCTCAATATTGTCACCAGGACAATGGGAGAACCTTTACAAAGGAGCTTGGTGGCCGTGTGGTTACCTTTGACAACCACCACATAGTCCCATACCATCCTTATCTTTTGTGCCACTACAACTGCCACCTCAACATGGAGCATTGCTTGGGGGCAAACACAATCAAATAGATATTCAAGTACGTCTACAAGGGCTGGGACCAGGTGTCAATGGACATAGTGGCAGGTGGACCAAATGAACAAGGCATAATTGACAAAATCAAAGTTCACCTTGATGGGTGCTGGGTCTCTGCATCTGAAGCTCTGTGGCACATTTACAGCTTCTCACTTCACTAGGAGGTGCCAAATATCTATCGTCTACAGGTGCACCTTGAAGATCATGAAACTAGTGTCTTCAGAGGTGATGAACTTCTCGAGAATGTCATAGCAAACTGAGCAGACACAAAACTCACAGCCTTTCTCAGACTTAACCACCATCCAAATCTCCAGATACGTGCTATTGCCAATGCTTTGGTCTATCAGGAGATTCCTTCCAAGTTCACCTTGCAGCAACAATCACGCTCTTGGAAACTCAATCCAGGTGATGGTGGTCTACTACAAGGTGCTTTGGGTTGCATGTATTTTGTTGGACCCAACCAAGGGCCAAGATTCTTCCTACAACTATTACTCACAGTTGTTAGGGGGCCACCTCATATGTTGATTTGCGGACCTACCAGGGACAGGTTTACGAAACAGATTGAGCATGCTGTATTGCACAAGGTCTTACAGATGATGATGGGGAGTGGTCTGCATGCCTCACAGAAGCCTCCACTATGAAAACAGGTTTTCAGCTCAGGAAACTCTTTGTCGTGATTCTCACATTCTGCACTCCAAGCAACCCAAGGCAGCTCTGTCTTAACTTTCAGAATCACCTATGTGATGACCTTAGGCATCAGCTCCAGCATATGGCAAGGGCACCTCAAGATCCTACAGATGACCAGGTCTATGATTATGGGCTCTATCCTATCCAACAGATGGTCAAAGAGGCAGGGTTCACTATGGAACATGTTCAGCTCGATACTTGCATACACAACTGGGCTCAATACCAAGAGGTGAACCAGCTCATCCAGGAGCAGATCCAGCTCCAGCAGAACCAACCACCAGGCACCACAGAAGCTTTTGAAGTACAGTTCAACCCTCAGCAGCAGGCCGCATTTGACCAGATATACCATTCTTCAGTTGAGTCAAATGGACAAATTTTCTTCTTGGATGGTCCTGCTGGCTGGCAGGACATTCCTGTACAAGGAACTCTGTTACAAACTCTGGAGTGAAGGCCACTGTGTGCTGTGTGTTGCATCTTCTGGCATTGCAGCTCTCCTACTTCCAGGCAGACATACTTCCCACTCATGGTTCAAAATTCCAATCAACATCCATGAGACAAGCACCCGCTCTATTGGCAAGAACTCTGACCTGGCACAGCTTCTGAAGCTTATTATTTGGGATGAGGTTCCTATGCAGGATAAACATTGTGCAGAGGCATTTGATCGCACTTGCCAGGACCTTTTCTCAAAACCAGATCAAATGTTTGGTGGGCTTACTGTGGTCATTGGGGGGGACTTCTGACAAATACTTCCTGTGGTCCTGCATGGCGAACCAGAAGACATTATTGCAGCCTGCTTAAAATGCTCCCACCTTTGGCCAAACATGCAGAAACTGTGGCTCACTGAAAACACATGGCTTCAAGGCGACCCTGAGGCTGAAGAATTTGCCAGGTTCCTTCTAGATGTCGGAAGGGGATCTACCATTCAAGAGGGACATTCTGGACCAGTCAACATTGATCCACATATGCATGTGAGATCTCGAGCACTGCTGATTGACAAGGTCTACCCAAACCTTTCAGTCCTTGCACATGTTACAGATGAGTATCTCCAAGAACACACCATATTGGCAAGTTGCAATGATGTCCTCACACTCAATAACTTGATCCTCAAAAAATTCCCTGGCGAACCAAAAACCTATAATAGTGCTGACAAGGTCCAGGTCGAAGAGGGGGTTGACAATGAAGCAACAGCCAGCCTTTCAGTTGAGTTCCTCAACTCACTCAATTGTGCAAGCATACCGGTGTCCAATGATGATCCTGTGGAACCTATCACCTTCACAGGGAGTCTGCAATGGGACCAGGGTGGTTGTTGTGAATATGAGGGAAAGAGTCTTGGAGGTTAGATTGTTGACTGGATCTGAAGCAGGTATGCCCTAGATTG
>WSTK01000448.1:0-27388 GCA_019616945.1 Ceratobasidium sp. 414
CCACTACATAGGGAGCAGACAGGCGCTTCAGGCGTATAGACAGACGCTGAAGCATACAGAGAAAACGGGTCGTGACAGTCAGCTAGTATTTCGTTCATAAATCGCTGGAAGATACTCGGTGCGTTCTTGAGTCCGAAAGGCATGACGACGTATTCAAACAGTCCGTCCTTGGTACGAAAGGCTGTCTTCCATTCATCTCCTTCCTTGATGCGTACATTGTTGTATCCCCACTGCAGATCTAGCTTAGTGAATACTTTTGCTTCCCGTAGTTGTTCGATCAGGTCCTCGGGGAGCGGAATGGGGAATTGGTCGCTAATGGTGATGTCGTTGATTTTCCTGTAATCCGTTACCAGCCGAAGGGATCCGTCCTGTTTTTTGACATAGAAGCATGGTGCCGCAATTTCCGATTTGCTGGGCCTAATTTTTCCATCACGTAGTTCTTGTTCCAGAAAGTCGTGAAGTTGTTTGGCCTGGTCGGGAGACATAGGGTAGGGTTTCGCCGGTTGTGGGAGTACTGATCCCTCCTTGAAAACTATGGCGCAATCGTGATCTCTATGCGGGGGCAGTTCTTTGAACTTTTCTGCATCGAAGACATCAGCGAAATCCGTGTATTCCGGTGGGATCGGGGTTTCGTCCGGGGCTTCCCCTGCTGCTTTTCCTTGTTCCTCCCTGAAGCATATTTCCATGGTCCTCCAGGATATATCGGGGTCGTGCTCTGTGAGCCATTCCTTTCCTAGGATTAGACTTGTATCTCCTAACAGCATGGCGTAAAAGCGGCTCTTGAAGGTTCGTCCTTCTAGTGTGAAAGTAAGAGTGGTATGAAATTGTATTTTTTGGGCAGTTTCGTTCCCGTCTATCGTGATGACGGTTCGAGGATGTGTAAGTTCGATTAGGGGTATGTGGTTCCTGCGGGCGTAAGTTATGTCGATGAAGTTTCGGGAGGATCCTGAGTCGATGAGAGTGAGAGTGGGTTCCGTGATTCCTTCAATCGTGATGTAGCAGTGGGGATCATTGTCCGATTTCTTTAGATAGTATACATGCTGGACATCACGATTTAGGTTCTTCTTGCCTACCAACACGGGCGCAGTAGGCTGTATTAGTTTCCCGACTCTGAGGCTGTGGACTCATCGTTCTCCTTAATCTCTTTGACGTGTGCCTCTTTCACCTTTTCCTTCCTTCTTGGGTCATTCCTGCTTTGTCCTGATGATCCTTGTGGCTGGTCCTCCTGGTGGTAACCTGATCGGCACACTTCTTTCCTGTGCCCGAGTCGTCCGCATTTGAAACATCTTCCTTCCTTTTTTCTCCATTCAAGGGTTTCTCGTGATACTGACTGTGTTTGTTGTGGGCTTTGGGTGGTGGTTGTGGAGGCCGCCCTCCCTTTTGCTCGGTTATCATCGTTGCTGCGGGTCACGAAGAGGATGTCGTCGGTACGTATTGCGTATTCGATCCAGTCTTCTAGTGAGAGGGTCGAAACGTTTTGTAGTACTGTCATTCGTAGCAGTTCTCGTCGAACCGTATTTTTGAGACCGGCTTTGAATCGATCAATGAGCGCCTTTTCGTCTCATTCGAGCTCATCCATAAGAAGCCGGAACTCGGAAGTGTATTCGCTGGCGGACCTGGTTTGGACAAGCTTCTGGATGTTTTCCGTGGCCCTTTCTCATTTGATTGGATCTCCGAATGCTAGAAGGAAGGCTTTCTTGAAGTTCTCCCATGAAGCGATGGTTTCATGCTCGGTTTCTTCCAGCACCTTTTTTGAGCAATGGTTTTGCCCACTGTGATGCTGGACCTTCCTTCATATTGGAGAGCGTAGTGGAGATCTTTTTGGGGTCTGGGAAGGCCCTGGGATATTCAAGGAAGTATAGTTCCATCTTCATTAGGAAGTTCTCTGCTTCGCTATCTTGTTTCTTCCCTTCGAAGGGTTCCAGTTTCTTGGTCTTGGCTCCTTTTGGGATACGTTCTTCTTCTCGAGATTGAGATCTGTTTGTTCCATTCCTTCCCTGTCGTTGTGGGGTTCGAGATCGAGAGCGACGATCACTTGGTGACCCGGGGGGACTTGGCGATCGTTGGGGACGGTGTATGTTTTGTTTGGTGGATTGGTCTGTTGGGGGTTCGTCGAAGGGCATATTGTTCATCTTCTGGATAAGACGTTCTTCTAATTGGTCAATCCTTCCATCGAGTGCTTGTATGAGTTCTCGGGTTAATTCTCCGTCTTTTCTTAGCTCGGATACTACTTCTGTTATGGACCTTAGGACAGCGTTGGTTCCTCGTTGTAAATCGTTAACCCATGTTGGTACCTCCTGGAGGGTGTTTCGTATAGTTGTTGCTTGGGCTTGGGCTTGGATCCTTTCTTGGTTGGCCACGTTTTGGGCTGTCCGTGTTGTTTCTTCTCGGATTTGTTGTACAAGTTGGGCTAATTCTGTTGCTCCGGCGTCGAAGGTTATTTGACGGTTACGGATTTCCTCGATGCTCTGCGTGATGGCCTCGATATGTCTCCCATTTAGGACTTGGTGGGTGACTTCGGGTAATAAGGGACGTAGGGTGGCTTGCATTAGGGCTACAAATCTTCGGTAGTTGGGGTCGGCTTCCAGAACGGCTATGTCGAATTCTGGTTTTCGGCGGACTGGTGCTCCATACAGTGGTGGCACGGCTTCTGGGATTTCCAGAAGGTTTGGCTCAGGGTCAGCGGGAATACGTGCGGCTGGTTGAGGCTGAGCCGGTACTGGTTCACGCTCATCCTCACTGTCGCTGAGGGTGAGAATTCTCAGCTGTTCTTGAGGAAGGGGTTCTTCTGGTCTTCGTGGTGTGACCGCTGGCGTATTTCGACGAGATCGGACTGGGAGATGTATTCCAGCGAGACAGTTGTATTGCATTTCTTCTCCTTCTGGGATGAGGATAGACCCTGCTCCCACAGCCATTTCTTGTTCTGGTCCGACGCTCGGTCCGGGGATAACTCGTACCACCGAGGGTTGCTCGATGTGGATGGTTTGGTCTTCCTCCTCAGGTAGACCTCCAGGCATTGACCGTTGTGAGGACCGTGAGGTTCTCGTGGTATCAACGATGTCTTGTTCGGTTGGTGTGGTGGGTGTTGATCCCCGTACCCTGGCAAACGTGCCTTCGACGGCTGCTCGAATTCTTGATTGATATTGGGTTCCATAATTATGTTGTGATCCTGTGTTGGATCCGTGTTCTGACATGTTGGCTTCAATTTCCTTTGGAGAGAGGATAGCCACTGGGTCTCCAGGTTCACCGTAAAGCTTGCTTCACAATGTCACGACCTGTCAGGACGCGAGCTGTGATGTAAAAAGGTTCGGCGAAGGTGGAGATGTTACTGGTCACATGCCCTTTTGTTTATCGGTGGCGGACCGAGAGAACTAAGGTGGACGTGTGCGCGTGCGTATTCTTCGAGTGGCAGAGGTGCCACGAGATACGGCGACTTGCTAAAGGCGCAAGAGTGTGTCGAGCGATGGAAGACTGGGACGAATAAGCAAGCAATGTCCCTAGAACTCCTAGCAAGTGTAGAGGCGTTCGAGAGAGGGCGGTAGCGAATTGGCGAGCCTCCAGAGTGAAGTCCTGAAAGGGACTCTAGGTGGTAGAGACGACAAGGTGAAGCAAGCTGGAGTGTCCAGGCTTGCGCACCGCTGTATTTATACTATGTACATGAGTGCGAGTCATACAGCGTGAATGGCAGAGGCTGCACATCGGCACAAGACACGCATATACCTGAGTCAAGCTGTGCAGCTGAGGCTGGCGCGTACACTGAGTCATAGTCCGAGAAGCCAAGAAGGCGCACGCGGCCTAAGGCTGGTGGCGAGGAGACCGAGCCACGAGAAAAAGTTGGGGTGAGAGCATGAACTCCCGACAATGGGTGTCCCCTGGCCTCTGAGGACCGGCGACCCCACGGAAGGGAACCTGGCATCCCAATGGTAGAAGAAGAGGAATTAATCCCAGTACGACAATCATACGACAGCCAAAAAGGAAATACAGGGAACGATGGGGCTGAAATGTACATTCAGGGCCGATCTGCCCTACAATCCCATCCTGTCCAGCTCATCCCTTAGGGTGTTGGCAGAAGCTTGTGCCTTGCTTCAAAATCCTTCCCTAAAGAATACCCGAATTGTCAGAAAGGCAAAACAAATGTTGCCAGACAGACTTACCTAAGGACCACTAGGGCGGGTTGCTCCAGGAGTCTACTGGTGCTTGACCCCACCAAACCTGTTCCAGAGGGTTCCTGATGATCTTCATAGTACCAGTGCTCAACGTCACTTGCACGCAGGATGATGAGCCCCTGGCCATCGCGAACCACTACCCACCGAGGCAAGGACAGAACGACTTGTGCAGACAATTGCTCATGCCGAATTCCAACAGTGTGGTTAGCTGTCTGGTATGGGAACCCCAGGTGGAAGTTCACCAACCGCCCCCTAGCGATGGGTAGTGATGGATAGCACTGGTAAAGCCAAAAAATGAGACTGGCTAGCACACCTGAGGTGAATAAAGTAGCCAGGGTGACAGCGACGACAGAAGACATGATTTCGGCTAAAGTGTAACTGGCAAGGTATGGAACGCAAGTGTGTGACAGACATGCGCATGTACACTGGCTAAATAGGGCTGAGCACCTATGCTGACCCTGACAGAAGTAAACACTACTGGGTACCCAGTAAGCCAAAAGAAGGCCTCCTACGAACCCGCAGGGGAAAGATTTCCTACAAGAGAAAGAATGCGACCCCCCACAGAGAGGAGGATTCACGGACCGCGAAGTGAAAAGGAACCAGATCACACCCTGAAGTGTGTTCATCAACAGAAACACATGAGAAGAGCCCCAGGAAAGAAGTCACAACAGAGATCTTCCTCAGAATCAAGAGGAACAGCACATACATATGCAAACCAAATAACAAACCCATGAAGGAAGTGGATGAAGGGGTACAAAGGATATGAAGGATCTTTCAATGTGATGGAAACCTACCCCTCTACCTCCTGGACAGCCCAAGTCATACGGCATCCTTGAGTTTTGCAGCGTAGCCCGCTCGTGCCCCCTTCATCCACCCTGGCTCACGCTGGCACCTCTTACCGGCGTATCGCCAACCATACAGCGACTGCCCAAGCTTCCACGTACAACCAGCCCATTGCCCTAGCCTACAGGGAAGGCGAGGTTGTAGTACGCAAGTACACTGGGCCGAACACCGTTATCACCGGCCTCTGCAACCTTGAGGCGAACATCGCCATCGAAATCCTGCTGGGCACGCCACTGCCAGCATATAGGGATTGAAGAAAAGTCGTACATAGTATGCAAACTGAGAAGTCCTCCGCACGAGCGTTGAGGCACATTACAGTTAGACACAGTAACCTACCCCTGTAGACAGGTATGGCAACCAAAAGGGAGGAGTTGCCAGAGGTATCCTGGGACCCTCACTTCCAGACCCAAGAAGAGGTTGACGCGTATGTTGCAAACCTGTGCAACAAAAGGTGGTCTCGGACCAGTGCACCGGAGCTGGAGTGCCCATATCCGGAGTGCACAGGCAGAAAGAAGAGCCGCCGCCCCATTGTCCTGCAAGAGCATTTATATACGCACCTAGATCTGTTTCCCTACCTATGCCCAAGAGTCGGTTGCATCTTGAACTTCAATACGAAGTCGAACCTGACTCAGCATCTAAGGAAGTGTAATTTACCGGTGAATCCGAATGTACTTCTTTACCCTTAAGGGCTCTTACGGCCTTATTGGGGCGGTTCGATAGGGTCTGGGACTGTGTAGATCTGAAGGACGAGGTATAAAGCATGGGCAAGCAGGGCCTGTCACCAGTTGCCCCTGCTTTACTCACCCGACCTACACTCACATCCCCATCTGCCGCATCTATTGCATACTAAAGCACGCATACACCCACCAACCAATGAACCAGACATGTGCCCCCCACGGATGCTCTTTGTCAATGACAAGATCATTAATGCCTTCCCCTGTCATACGACCCAGGGGTTTCTGCTGAACCAGGAGGAGGACATCCCCTGCGATCACACCTGTTGCTGGCGAGCCCCTGACCTCAAGAGGCGGGTCGAGCGCTTTTTCGGGATTGAACTAAACCACTACATGGACTCACATGACAAGTGGGAACCCAGAAGAGAGTAATATGGACAAAGGATGGGTTGTGAGGCATGTTGGAGTTGGAATACATGGATGAGACACTAGGAGTTAATGTATACAGTAGAAAGGGTGGTCCGCCAAGGACACCCTGCACCAGATCGGAGTGTACCTATCGCTTCACACCAGAAAGTGGGAGCGGTGAGACCATCACATAGCCTATCTGGGAGTGGGCAAGCTGTGGGAAGTGTACTCACCGTATCCTCCCTACCGGAGGGGTCGGAGAGGGGGCACCGACTGAAGTCAAGGAAAGTAGATGCCCTGAGCGAAGCGAGGATCAGGCGGCTACTGACGGGCACCCCTCGGAGATGCGTCATCACGGCATATATATAGGTGTGCACGGCATAGACCTGCCAGATGCTGGAACCTGGCCTGTGTTTCGGATTCCTCCAAAGCCACCCCAAAAGGGGGGGGGGTAAATTCGGGGTGCATACATAAGGAGAACCCTTGTGTGAGGGGGCCACAACAAGGACCACATGAAGGAAAGGGAGAATATTACGATCTGACTAAGTGACCAGTACAGGTCCAGGACACCACCAAGGGATCAATTTGCCTCCAACCCACCCTGCTTGTAATCAAGGCAGGTAACTCAGGGGCCATGAGGCTCCACCCACTCCAATCAGTCCTACCAGGCTCTAACACCAGTAGAACACACATATGTTTACCCATGACCAGACCACCCCGCACTTCGGAAGCCTCCAAAGCTGCGCCCAAAAAGGGGGTGTAATGTCATGACCCATTTTATAAGTCATGACTTCATTTGACAAACAAGTAGAATTACCTGATCACATGACTTGTTACAGTCATGTGACCCCGGCACTTACAGTGGTTACCTAACTCACAGTTGCAACATCTCTCCCTTGTAGTGCTACTGCAACCTGCGACCTCACTAAGCGTCATGTGACCTCAGACCCTGAGCAGCTCCTATAAGATTCGGAGCCGCAAAACCCATACTGCTCAACGTATACACGACACAATAAGCAAACACACGTGACGTTTCGAAGTCGTCCAATGAGAGGTTGTTGTTACACACAACTGACTGTGCACTGCGTAGACTAGAATGACTCCACTAGTATTCAACATATATAAGAAGAGGTAAAGCTGCCTGGGAGCCTCAGATTGCTTTACCTCGTCCACCACAGGACTCATTGTATATAGATAGCATATACCATACCATACATGATGAACACACTAAACGCACTGAAATACGATACATAAACGCACTGAAATATGATACATACAAATGAACATAGCCACTAGATAAGACATCGGCAGAGCTGGGATAGACAGAAACGACAGGTCTTGACAAGATATGACTGAAAAGTTGTTTTGGGGGGCGAAAACATATTTTTTAAACCCCTGTATTCACGCTTCACAAAATATGCTTTCACTTGCGCGCTGCTCATGCAATTCCAACGGTAGTATTTACATGAAAAACGGCCCACATCAGCAAAACCACCTTTTTTCCTGTAGTCCCCAGCCCAGGGGTCCTGGCTACAGATGTCTACATGGTACTATGTAGTATTATGTAGTGCCAGGTATATCACTTCATGCTCTACATAGCACTACAGCCCAATTTTAATTGGTCATCACATTTTTTCTCAAGTTCAGCCAACACTACGGAAAAATACATGATGCTACAGCATATTCTATGACTGTAGTGAGCTGTAGTCTGTGGTAGGCACAGCCACAACTTAGGGCCGGCCCACCAACCTTGCACACACAACAACGCCTAGAGCAGTCGGAGCGCCGGCACTTAACTGAGGGTTTGCCACGTTGAACACAATGATCCGAACCTGTCTTCATCTGTTCTGCCACCAACATGGGCATTGCAGGTAAACCCTTCCTCCACACCGTTGCCCCACTACTTATTGCCTCTCACCTGCGCACGCCCGTACCTTGCCCTCCCTCTCACCCTGCTCACTTGCACTTTGCCGCCTAAGTAGCGGCCGCGTCCCTGGTAAGTGTTGCATTCAACAACACAATCCCACTGCTCACTGCCCCTCTCGCCTGCGCTGTTGTCGGCTCTCGGACTCATGCACACACTCATTCACCCATGCCGATTTCCACTCTGCTGCTACGCTCACCCTGCGCTCAGTTGGTCGCCGCCTGCACCTGTTGTCCTTGGTTACGCCCTTGGCGCCATTCACCACCTTGCCCTTGTCCGCACTCGCTCGTCTGCCCACCCGCCTGCTTGCACTCTCGCCCACTGCCTTTGGCCTTCTTGTGCGCACACACTCTCCTGGTCTGCCCCTCTATTTCACCCGCTGCTCACCACCTGTTCGCTCACCAACACTCAATCACCCACACCCACCCTCGCCTGCTCGCTGGTGCCCGCTCACCCACACCCTCAGCGGCATGCGCATTTGCGCCTGCGCTCTCACTTGCCCACACACTCACGGCCCACCTGCTTTTTCCCTTGCGCCCACGCTGCTGTTGTGTCGGCTCTCTCACCCTCGTGCTCACCCGTGGCGTTGTGCTTCCCATGGGTTACGTGTGTGGTCTCACTCGCCTCGGCCACTCCCCTGTGTCTCCTCTCTCTCCCGTGCTCACTTGCCTACGCCCACACATGCCTGCCCACTGACGCTGTCCCACGCACTCGCGTTCCCGCCCATCATTGCTGTTCTGCACCCGTCTCGCTCGCCCAAGCCCATGACCATGCCCACCCTGCTTGCTCACTCTCCCACTCCATGCCATGCCATCCCTCTCACTATAGCTTCCCCGCCCTGCATGCACACACTCTGCACCTATGTAATTAGTAATTAGCCATTATAATATATGATTAAAAGTTCAATATACATGGATGTGTGCTATAGCATCATATCCAACCCCTGAAATACAAACTGAGAGACCTCCTATGGTATCACAATTAAGACTACGGATGACATATGGGAATACAGGAGACTCTACAGGCCTACAACTGGCAATATATACAAGGATATCAGAAGGACCCATGGGAGACAGCATGTTTATGTAGTGTATGGTAGCACAAAAAAGTAGAACTGTAGAACTTTGTAGTACCAGCCCTGGAACATGTAGAACTACGTAATGGGGACCAACCTACAGGTGCTACAGTGTCTACAGAGGCCTATAGATGCATACATAGTACTATGTAGTACCCTGTAGACTGGTCGGGATTTTGCTGATGCAGCTGTTGTGGAGATATGACTGCAAAGTCGTTTTGACCCGAGAGCCAAAAAAAGTCGCAGCGCTTAGCGCCGCAGAGACTTTTGCAAACGACTGTAACATGCCGATGCCTGACTATATTTGACGGTTCAGTAGGGTTTAGGAAGCCTATTCAGATGGCCTATAAAGTCATTCCTCGCCGGAGGGGATAACAGCAAACCAGAGGCCAGAATCAACCACGCAAGAAGTAACTATACAGCCCAGCGCATGGAAATACTGACAGTATTAGGCTGAACATGAGACCTGCAATCGTTAGCCTGGCGTCCCCAACTACTTGCATCTCATGCTCATCGACTGCGGTTTTCACAGATAGACCCACAACTACGTTCCGCCAACCGTACCGGCTGTCAGGCGGCTGGCGCCTAGGGGACAGACTGATTTGATGCGTGTATTTCAGCGTACAGCTGACAATTTTGTGCCGCCTCGAAGTATGTATGCATAGTTCATCAGGAGCTCGTCATAAATGTAATTTCTGTTATACATACAATGAAGGATCTGACATTGCCCGGTTTCGTGATGCAGCCGGTCCCGAGGCAGGCAGCGCCCATCTCCAGTTCGATAACCTCGTCAAGTCCAGCGGGCGTAGCCACCCGCCACCGCATCCCGAGGACCCTGATCAACTGGCAGCTTCAAGCGCCGAACCTCATTCTCCCAATTTCCGCCACCCGTTCGTCTGCGCGCGCCCCACTCAACCGAGGACGATTACACCAAAGCGCATTCGGTAACCCAGGCACGCCAAAATTCGATCCCAATGCTGCTGCACCTTACCGCATGGAGGGAGCGGTCAAGGAGATGTGCAAGGTCGATAGTAAACGCCGGAGGTACCGCATATTTATTTTTTGATCGTTTCATAACGATTATTTGGTTAGATATATTGTCAAGATTGCTGGGGAAGTGCTAGGATGGCTTGTGTGACGTGTATTCAAGGCGATGCATCGGAAACGGAACACCGTTGGGAGTCTTCCGCGAGCTCGCCCATGATGTCCCACCTAGCCTAAAAACAAATGGTGGGCCAACATCGCCAAAGACTACAGTGAGTATTTTTCCAATGCATGTTCTAACGGCAACATCCACGCGCCCACCGCCCCACCTCCAAAGGTACGATCCTGTCTTTCAGTCGTGTCATGCTCCCCGAGTAAAGTCCTCTGCATTTACTCGAGTTTTCCATACACTTGTGCGAGCACATTGACCGGGTCTACACTCACTCCTTCTCAATCTCCTGCAACAAATACGTCGCTTCTAGTCCAAATACTGTATTCGATCATTACAACTACCGGGGGACCTCGCTCTGCGGCAGACTGTTTTGTGGCTGAGGCTTTGGTTCAGAATATGGTTCTCAGGTCGTTTCGAGTTGAACGGAGATATCTAATTGTGAACCCGTTGAGTGAGTGGGGCTGCTTGCCGCATTCGTGCTTTTGATTAAATACCTGCACCATACAACGAACCTCCTACCTGTACCTAAAAACGCCGTTACACCAATGATGGAGATTACTCGCTTTGCCTTCCACTCTCTCAACACGTCGCGCCTTTTATTGTGTCGGGTCAACTGTGGCGCTGGTTAACACGCGTGCCATTCCGTACACCGTACTTATTTTTGTCGTTGTATCCGAGTGCACCTGGGTTTCACATCAAGCTGCATCAAGCTGCCATTTTGGTGCATCGTTCCGTCCTGTAATGGTTGCACGGTAACATGATATTACACTAGCGATAAAGTTGGGACATGAGTCCATACAAGAAAACATCAGTCAAGCGATATCAATTCCTGGACAAATGAGTCAACACTTTGATGAATTCCGGTACGGGGAACATCGATCACGATAACTCTCCTAACGCGCTCGGACAACCATTCCCGCATGTCTTTCGGCATCTCTCTGTAGTTAGATCGGAAACGGTTGCGGTCACCGCCTATATTATCTTCGCCATCATCCTCATTTTGTAGTTGCTCGCCAAAGTGTGGCGGAAAGTGGCAGGAGAAGAAACCAAGGGTGTGGAGTTGTTTTGATTGAACGAGCCGTTTGACTCGATCCATATCATCCGCGTACATCTCATTGTCTATAAAACATAAACCTCGAAGATTAGGAAGTTGTGCGACAGAGCCGTGCAATAAAGCCTCCAGAATTTCAGAGCCATTGCAAGCGCGAGCATTAAAAATTATTGTGCGAAGGCGTGGGGCAGAGGAAATATAGGCTCCGAATTCCATGTTCCAGGTGCCGACTGTCAGAGACACTACGTTGGATCGCGCGAGAAAGGATCGAACACAGGGTGTAAACTGGTGAACCTCGCGCGAAATAAAATCTAGCGTCAAATCGAGTTCGAGTGTGCCAGGGTGCAGCATCGACAGAAACACCCGTGCACCTTCCCCAAATATCTTTTGAATTCGGAGTAGCCGCAAGTGAAGAAGGGGTATGTGGATGTCCGCTTGCTGGTCAAGGATGACCCAAAAATTCCGGAGTATCAGTGCATGCAAAGTAGGGCAATTGGACAGGGTTGTCACAAGTCTGCCCAGGAAGATACGCGACTTTCTCGGACCCTCCAGTTGCAAATGGGTGAGTCCTCGAAACAAATCCGCAGGCAAGAGAATTATGTGATATCCATGAGACCACACATTTTCCGAGATAACTAAATATTTCACGGAGTCTGATCTGCCAGAACTAGTGCAAAGAGTAAAGATATCTTGAGCCAAAGTATCAGTTTCCTTCCCAAGAATAATCAAGGAACTCAAGGAGGCGGCATAAGGCTGTAGAGTAGAAATAAGCTCCGTGGTAGGGCCTTTTTCCACGATGCTGCGGTCATCGAGGAGGTGGAGGTGAATGGGCATTCCACAACAGCGGTCCGCAAACACCCGGAAGAGATCGAGGCTAGGGGCGCACGCATCTGCAGAAGGACTAACACGCACATCAATGTGCGACCAGAGTGAACGGGCATTGATAGCAATGTGGCGCCACCGGGCACAAACGGATGGGATGTCAAGCAGGGAATTGCGGTGACCAGGAGCGGGGAAGCAAGGAGTGGAGGATACAGCAATGGAAAATATACGAGTCAAGATTTCGGGTGGAAGGTTGCCGATAGGAGCGCGTGCTGATGACTCGTTGGGTGGTCCGTTAAGTACAGCGCGCGGGTTGTGCATCTGGTTATCTACCAATGCAGTCGGGTTGACCATATGTTCTAGTTCGTCCGGGGTACCTTTGAGCGCGACTTGGCTTGAATGCGATCCAGGGTCAAGATGGCGGGCAGCCATGCTGACCTGAATATGGTGTAGGTATCGAAAAAATGAACGCGGCGTGAAGGGGTGGGATTGAGCGAGTAGTAGTTTAATAATGTCCCCTATTGCTGTAACATGAAAAGAGGGGCCGAAGAGCGATGGACCTGGGTGGCAGCGGAGAAGGGGAAAGGTGGCGGAAGGCAGGCCCCGGCGCTAATCCGGGTGACTGAAAGCCGCGTCACATGACCATGGCGTAATGCAGCTTACTACGACGACCAACAGTTCAGTCGACTCCCTCTTGCAAACCCGAGCGTGTCCATGTGAAACCCGTTCTCTATGACTCTGATTGGTTGCGAAGTGGGATACTATTTACTTCACCTTCGTATGACCAGTATCGTTGAGAGTTCGGCCCACTCCCGCTCGCAGACCACGATGAATCCTTATGGTTTACTCCTTCGTGACTAGTCCTCTACCACGCCAACATCTAAAACTCCAAACATTTCGGTTGAACGGTCTTGGGGTTCGAGGCGGAGGGGAATCGCCGCGCTATTGGATTCTCAGGCCCCAGCTGTTGTCTCGAGTTTGAATCGTCATGTGATCCCGGGATCCCAAAGGGATTTTGGCGAACGTTCCAAGAGGTGTCAGATCATCGTGGACGATATGTGAAAACGTTGGACTCGGCGCTGTTTTACTTAGATCAGTGGTGCGCCCTTCGAATTTTGCAAATACCCGGGCGCGGTACCGTACAATCGTGAATACCGGGTTTTCGTCGTGATGCACGGTCCAGCCCGCGGCAGGAGAAGACAACGGCGCATATAGGACGTTTCCAGGACATTGTAATCATTTTCCGCCAATCCTAGATTCGTGAGCAGGTTTGTAATACATGGGAACAGCTTACCCCCAAATAACCCTACAACGTTAGATACGAGGGGTACGTACCAGGTTCAAAGCTATTGGAGATTTTGACACTTACTCGGCTTCCGTCTGTTATTCCAGTGGAAATCGTGTAATTCATATAGTAGTCCAGCGGGAGCCGGGGGATAAAATGTAATACTAGCTTGAGGTATGTGACAGGCGGCTTTAATTACTGAACATACTCTAACAGAGAGCCAAAGGTAGAACCCAAGTCAAATATCTCGTTAATTTAGACAGACACTCTCAATTATCTCAGTTATTTGGGGAGAATATTTCGAACGCTCGCCAACGCCTAACTTTGCCAAGCCACGTGACGTCTTGGGCAACCTCACCTCGGGAGGCCATCGGATGATCTCAATATGCCCCGGAACACCTGACCGATTGTGATATCATGACTTGCACCAGGTACCCGACCGACGAGACTGACTTTGTTATGACGCCAAGCACAATTCTTCACCTGGTGATCCTACCATTATGGGCCGGCCAATGACCTCTTGGATCGACCAACCAGATGCCCGCAGGTATTTTCGGGCGCTCCTCGGCGACATACTGGACTGCTAGCGCCCGCCAAGTTGGCTTGGTGGCTGTCTTAGCCATGGCCTCTAACCCGCCAACACGGTCGCCATCTCGTCAACGCAATCATCGTTTTGCTTGGCCTAATATGTGGTCGACGCATCTGAGGCCGTCGTTGCGGCTGCGGCACCGCCTGCTCGTCGCTGGACGCCGCGTATTCTCCGTGTACAAACGGTATAAAAACTGGGTCGTTCCCTCTCCAAACGACATCGGTTCAACAACTCGTCTATTCTACAATGTACTGTGTCTTCGCCCTCTTTGCTTTCTACGTCGCTGTGGCTCGTGCCCAGCAAGTCGGCACTCTCACCGCCGAAAACCACCCCTCGCTCCCCTGGCAAAAGTGCACCACGTCCGGCGGCTGCGTCACCCAATCCTCCGGCAAGGTTGTACTCGACGCCAACTGGCGCTGGGTCCACTCGACCAGCTCGGCCACAAACTGCTACACCGGCCAAACCTGGAACGCCCAGCTCTGCCCCGACGCGGCGACCTGCGCCCAAAACTGTGCGCTCGACGGTGCCGACTACCCCGGCACCTACGGCATCACGACCACCGGCAACGCGCTCACGCTCAAGTTTGTCACCAAGGGCGCCAACACCAACGTCGGCTCGCGTGTCTACCTCATGGCCTCGGACGATACGAATTACGAGATGTTCAAGCTCAAGAACCAAGAGTTTACGTTTGACGTCGATGTGTCCAACTTGCCGTGTGGTCTCAACGGCGCGCTCTACTTTTCCGAGATGTCTGCCGACGGTGGCAAGTCCAAGTACCCGAACAACAAAGCGGGCGCCAAGTACGGAACTGGGTACTGCGATGCACAGTGCCCACGTGATATCAAGTTTATCAACGGCGAGGTAAGTCTTTCGTTGGGCTTTCTATCTTAGCCTTATTTTGACTATCTTTGCGCTTAGGGCAACGTGAAGGGCTGGACTGGCTCTACCACCGACCCCAACTCGGGCACGGGCGATTTCGGTACCTGCTGCAACGAAATGGACATCTGGGAGGCCAACTCGATGGCCACGGCCTACACCCCCCACCCTTGCAATGTCGTCGGCCAAACTCGCTGCACCGGCACACAGTGCGCCCAGTACTGCGACCAGCCCGGATGCGACTTCAATTCGTTCCGCATGGGCGACCGCTCGTTCTACGGCAAGGGCCTCACTGTCGACACCAACAAGAAAATGAGCGTCGTCACCCAATTTATCACCGACACCGGCACTGCCTCGGGCAAGCTCACCGAGATCCGCCGCGTGTACGTCCAAGACGGCAAGGTCATCCAAAACTCCAAGACGAACGTTTCCGGCCTCGCCGCCTACGACTCGATCACCGACCAGTTTTGCGCTGCGCAAAAGACGGTTTTCGAGGATACCAACGTGTATGCGTCGATGGGCGGGATGGCCACCATGGACAAGTCGTTTACGGCCGGTGTCGTGCTCGTCATGTCGATCTGGGACGATCATGCGGCCAACATGCTCTGGCTCGATAGCAACTACCCGGTTGGCGCCGACCCGAGCAAGCCCGGTGTCGCTCGCGGCGCGTGCCCGACTACGTCTGGCAAGCCGTCGGACGTCGAGACCAACAGCCCGAATTCTTCGGTCACGTTTTCGAACATCCGCTTTGGTGATATTGGCTCGACTTTTGGCGGCTCGACGACCGTCCCGACCTCGACTACCACTACGTCGGCTGCTGTAAGTCTTAAGTTACGCGATGCCGAGTTGGTTTTAATTTTATCTTAGACTACCACGACTCCTGCGAGCGGCACAGTTCCGCGTTATGGACAATGCGGCGGTCAGGATTATACGGGTTCCACCGTAAGTTCTTAAATCGAACATAGCTGTGGTTGCCGAGTAACCGTTCCTTTAGGTCTGCGCCGCCCCTTATACATGCACGTTCTCCAACCAATGGTACTCTCAGTGCCTCTGAGTTGGCGCTCGAGGCATAAACTGGCTATAAATTCAAACTGTAGTAGACAATGTTTGCCTGTAAATGCGTCTTTCTGAAATCGTATTAGAATTGACTTTCTCCGTTGTGCGTTCCACCCTCGTCAATGCTCTACGGCGAGGTGATTTTCATTTGGAAACATGACGGCAGTCATCGCCGTGAGCCAATCGCATCCCAGCGAGTGGAGCGTTCAACCCTCGAACGCCTTTTCGAGGTTCGTCCAGCATTAAGCGAACTGTGTGCAGCCAGGAACAGTAACGCCACATGCCCCGATTAATCGTTGCGATGCGACCGATTAAGGATGCCGTGAGACGACGCCGAATAGCAGCCTGTGCCCCTGCGGAGAGCCAATGCATTCTACACCCAACCTCGTACGTCTGCCGTAGCCTGGCGAACTTCTAAACTTGTAGACCACGCCTACTCGAGGAGTAGGCAAGTTGCGGCCACCTAATGTGCTCACATGGCGTACGCTCGAGGGCGGGATGATACTGCCCACTACCGATCAACATGCGTCGCGCATATATCGTCACCCAGCCCCTCAGGTCTTGACCAACGGCTAGGTGTCGGCGAGGAGCACACAGGATGGCTATGGGCATCTCGTGCAACCGGGGGTCCTGAGTCCGGTAAATTGAATGCGCCGAACGAAAGCGCGAAGCAACCGTCCTGACAGTATCGCTCATCGATCAGCTGTGCAACGTATTTGGGGCCTCCGCAGGCCGATTAGAACGCGAAAATTGATGCGTGCGTGTGACGCATTTTCAACCGATTCACACCTTGATTGTTCATATATGCGTCCATGCCGCTTCAGCACCCCGCATGTTGCACGGCATTCGGATGGACCCCCGCTAACCTTGGCGTAGGTTTAATACAATGCCGGGCGACTTTTTCAATTCAGTGCTTACGTCCCCGGGCTGTGACCGCCCGCCCTGCTGGTATCAAACTTCACCCAGGTTGGCAGTGGGGTCCTCATTCGGGCGGCACAATGGTCGCTATTCATGTTAGCATTCAAAAGCTAAGATGGAAAGACCCCAGACGTAATACGTCTGCATACGGGCCCCAACAAGAACCGAGGACCTACAAAACATGGCTCTCCGAGCTCTCATTCGACATCCTCTTCCCCTCTCCCAATACTCTACCAGTTTTACCAGTCCAATTACAAGTCATGGGTTTGCGAGAGGGTCTCTACAAGGTCTCTACCACCGGCGATGGAACGATATTCGCCGCTCTTCCCCCTAGTCCCGCCCTTGCCGGCGCTCCCGTCATGGGAGGACCCGAGTCATGGATGGTGCGCCGCTTAACGCGAACTACAGCCACCTTACTCAATCTTCCCGTTCGCAACTTGTCATCAATGTCGTTCCGGTGGGTGGCGACAAGTATCACTTCCGTCTCTGGAACCACAGCGGTCTGAACGTTGGTTAAAATGAGTACAGCCGCGAGGTATGTGGTATTTCTTTGTTTAGCTTACAGCGTGTCCCACCATACTTATATGTTCACTGTAGCCTGGTGCAACGGTGATTGTTGCCAGCAATCCGGAACAAACTTGGGCCGTCGACCAAGGCAATGATGACGGTTCCTAGCCAGTGAGCTAAACCCGCCGAGACCGTAGCGTGCACTGACGTAGGATCATTCTGCTTTTCAGTGTTCATATCCTGAACCAGGACCGGTACTGGACTGTG
Source organism: Ceratobasidium sp. 414 (assembly GCA_019616945.1). NCBI lineage: Eukaryota > Fungi > Basidiomycota > Agaricomycetes > Cantharellales > Ceratobasidiaceae > Ceratobasidium > Ceratobasidium sp. 414. The sequence goes on from WSTK01000448.1 coordinate 17,618, forward strand.
CCTTCGGGAGCCCGCGACCCAATCCCTGTGAGTATGGCTACTACTTCACCAGAGCAGGGTGCAATAATTGACGATGCGCTGCTTTCAGATAACGATGCTGCCTCTTCAGGGCATGCCCACTCAGGAGTGGAAGTTCGAGCTCCTCCGCGGCTAAACTATCCCAAAACAATGTATCCAAGCCTTGCACCGTGTATAGGAGCAGTGTCTGAACGTGAAATTGAGATTCTGTTGTATTTCAGCGCGAAGCACCAGTCAAAGACCCAGCGTAGACAGACATAGTTACGACACAACATGTTCAGTGGACACAGCACCACACACAAAATGGATGTTATAGATACTCTTGGTGGATTTTATTACCTCAAAACCGTCGTTTTCTGAAGCGTTCCGAAGAGCACTATTACGGCGGTGGAGAGGACGCGGCGTGGGCACGCTCGTTGCGAATCGGATGCTCGGAAATGGTCCCACCTGTAATAACCCCGCCTCCCAGCACTGTCGACCTACGATTGATTAAATGATGCCGTGAGACGACCCGAATATCTGCCTAGCAATGAAAATAATCGAGACATCTGTGCATTATACGATGCTTCGTAATCTATACTCCGGCAGAGAGCCGAAATGTTCCACGCCGAACCTTGTACATCTACCGAACTTAGAAACTTTCATGCCACGTTCACTCGGGGAGTAAGCAATTTACAGTCGCCTATGACGTCACCAATCAACATGCGTCGCGCATATATCGCCACCCGGTCCCTCAGATCTTGACCAACGGTGGCGTGTTGGCAGGTGGTACATAGGGTAGTTATGGGCGAGTCCAATAAATTAAATGCGCCGAACAAAGGGCACGAGGCAACGATCTTGACAGTATCGCTCGTTAATCGGCTCTGCAACGTATTCAGAGGCCTCCGCATACCGATTAGAACGCCAGAACTAGTGCATGTGACGGGGTGGTACTACTCGAAATAGTCATTTCTGATTAACTCGCACCTTGAATGTTCATATACGTGTCCCACGCCGCTCCAGCACCCTAGATGTTGTGCGGCATTCGGGCGGCACAAAAGTCGCTATTCATGTTCACATTCAAGTCGAAATGGAAATGCGCAATACCCAATACGCCCGCACACAGGTCCCAACAAGAACCGATGACCTATAAAAAATGGCTCTCCAAGCTCTCGTTCGACATCCTCTTCCCCTCTCCTACTCCTCTACCAGTCTTCTACCAGTCCAATTACTAGCCATGGGTTTGCGAGAGGGTCTCTACAAGGTCTCTACCACCACACGCAGTGGAACGGTGTTCGTCGCTCTCCCCCCTGGTCCCGCCTTTGATGGCGCTCCCGTCTTGGCAGCGCCCGAGCCATGGATGGTACGCCGCTTACTGCGGGCTACGGCTACCTCACTAAATCTTCCCGTTCGCAGACTGTTATCAATGTCGTTCCGATGGATGGCGACGAGTATTGTTTCCGTCTCTGGTACCACAGCGGTCTGAACGTTGGTTACAATGAGTACAACCCCGAAGTATGTGGCATTTCTTTGTTTAGCTTACAGCGTTTCCCACCATACTAATATGTTCACCGTAGCCTGGTGCAAGGTTGATTGTTACCAACAATCCGGATCAAACTTGGGCCGTCGACCAAGGCAAGGATAACGGTTCTTACCGGTGAGCTAAACCCGCCGAGACCGTCGTCGCGTGTACTGACGCAGGATCATTCTGCCTTTCAGTGTTCATGTCCCGAACCAGGACCGGTACTGGACTGTGCCTTCGGGACCCCGCGACCCAATCCCCGTGAGTATGATTACTACTTCACCGAAGTGGAGTGCGATTGTTGACAATGCGCTGCTTCCAGATAATGATGCTGCCTCTTCAGGGCATGCCCACTCAGGAGTGGAAGTTCGAGCTCCTCCGCGGCTGAACGATCTTAAACTAATGTACCCAAGCCTTGCACCGTGTATAGGAATAGTGTTTGAACGTGAAATTAAGATTCCAATATAACGTGTCCGACCATTGTGAGGCACGAGCGAAAGCATGAAATTCTCATCAGGGCCTTTGTACACACGAGGATTTCGGCTCGAATCTTGTGTCTCGAGCGAGCGAGCGAGTATCTGCATGTATCAAGTCTGTACGTATTGTACATAGTTTAACTAGAGTTTGGTGTGGACTGGGTGAGAGACCGGGGCGCCGGGGCGCGAGGAAGAGCTCGCGGGCTGGCGGGCCAGATCTGGCTACTAGTTATGATAAGGGGAGCAGGCGGGAAGAGAAAAGACGAGGGAGAGCGAGGTGTCACGTGTCTGGTGTTTTTTCTTTCTTTTTATAATACATATTTAGGGAGCTACATGAACAACTCGTTAAAACGCTCTACAGAAGACAAGGGAAAGCAAGCACAGGGGGGCCATGGAGTACACAAAAGGCGGGTGGGTAAAGCAGGGCTGGGGGCGCCGGCGCCTGCATGGGTGCCTCCGCCAGCTCCGGAACCCATGCTCAAATAAGTATAAAAGAAACGCATACAATCAAATTACAACAACCGCAGCCCTTAACAATTTCCTAGAACCTTGTTGCAGAAAACACACCTGCAATCCCAGCTTCGATCATCCATAATGTCGAGAAAGGCTCCAAGGATAGAAGTCAACAAACTGTTCAATCACATGAACGCACTATTTAAGTCCCTCCCTTATCAACCCTGGGCTTAACCTTGGTGCCATCTTGAAGCATCTCCCCTAGATACTAATATTCGTCTCTATAAGCTTCGGCTCCACGTATCGCTTCCTGTTCTCGTGCGAAGGGTGCGCGAGCCAATGAACGGAGCAGGCGAGCAGCGACACGCTCGGCACGCGTAGGCCAGCACCTCCAGCGCCTCAGATTCGCCGCCGGCTCCGGCACCCAATTAGATACTCTGCACGTAACATTCTTCGGCTTCGCAAGAATAGAAACTAGGGGAGAATACACCACCACGTCGGCCGCTGTAAGTCTTGTGTTACGTGGTCCTAATTTTATCCTATACTACCCGGCTCCTGCGAGCGGCACAGTTCCGCGTTATAGACAATGCGGCGGTCAAGGTTATACGGGTTCTACTGTAAGTTCTGAAACCGAATACACCTGTGATTACCAACTAACCGTGCCTTTAGGTCTGTGTCACCCCTTATACATGCACGTTCTCCAACCAATATTGGTACTCTCAGTGCCTCTGAGTTGGTGCTTGAGGCATTAACTGGCTAGACATCCGAACTGCAGTAGACAATGTTTGCCTGTAAATGCGTCTTTCTGAAATTGTATTAGAATTGACTTTCTCCGTTCTGGGTTCCACCCTCGCCAATGCTCTACGGCGAGGTGATTTTCAACACCATGGCAGCCATCGCCGTGAGTCAATCGCATCCCAGCGAGTGGAACGTTCAACCCTCGAATGCCCATTCAAAGTTCGTCCAACCTTGAACGAACTGTGCGCGGTCAGGGACGGTGACGCCACGAGACCCGATTTATTGTTGTGGTGCGATTGATTAAGGATGCCGCGAGATAACTCCGGATAGAATGCAAACAATCGAGATACTTGTGTATTGTATGATGCTAACTCTTGCGGAGAGCCAAAGTGTTATTCTACGCCCATCCTCATACACCCGCCGTAGCCTAGATGAACTTGTAAACTTTCAGGCCACGCTCACCCGGTTGTTCACATGACGTACGCTCGAGGGTGGGATGATACTGCCCGACACCGACCAACACGCGTCGCGCATAGATCATCGCTCAGCCCTTCAGGTCTTGGTCAACGGCGACGTGTCAGCAAGTAGTAGATAGGATGGTTATGGGCGAATCCGGCGAATTCAACGCATCGAGGCCCGAGGCAACCATTTTGACAGTATCGTTCGTCAATCAGCTGTGTAGTGTATTTGGGATCTCCACATACCGATTAGAACGCCAAAATCGGTGCGTACAACGCATTTTCGATTGATTCGCACCTTGGTTGTTCATATATGCGTCCCATAACTTTCGGCACTACATATTGCTTCCTGTTCTCGTGCGGGGGGGGGGGGGTGGGCCAACAAGCAGAGTGGGTGAGCACGCCCGACATGCCTATGTCAGCCCTCCAACGTTTGCACAACGACCCATGCCCGATTGGATACCCTTCCTCAGCCCGCCAGAACCGAAATCGAGGGGAATTGGGAGGCGGTACTAGCATCTGCTAGTCTCGCACCTTTCCGCGACGGGCCTTTCCCAGAGCTTCCTTGTTTTCAGGGGGCTACTCACCTACCGCCAAGAACTGAACCAACGTCATGTTGTAGAATGTGAATTCTAGTAAAACCGAAAGTCCTTTTCCTTAGAAATATGACCTTCGAGATCCGCCAGAGTCTGACATCACGCCTCGTTCGACGTTGATCGCAGACACACCCGTGTTTCCTCTCTTCAGAGAAGTGTCTGTTCGGCAGAGTCGGCCAAGGTCCGTGAAAGTGTCCACGAATATTTGATGTCGGGGAAGTTCATTTTCGGGTAGAACCGAATCTTTTAGGGCGCGAATACTGGGATGAATGCGGCACAAGACTTGCCATGTCCAAATTTAGACCGCGGGTCAGTCTTCATGCTTCGTTTGCCGCTGGGGCTGAAACTTCGCATACGCTCGGGAGTCGGCTTCACTCATTCGCCGAAATAAACTATTAAATGCGCACATGCTCACATGACGGCGTTCTTGTGAGTGTGAAAGTTTTGGTTCAACTTCGCGGGTTTAGCGCGGGAGTCAATGCATCACTGTAGAAGCAGGGGACGGTGCCCGAGGGGACCGGGGCCCCGCACAGACCTGAAAGCTTACCTGGCAAAAGGTATATATACGGGTGATATGCGGTCGTTCAGATTATCCGCATTCATTTCTTACACTCCTATCCACCTTCAGTACACACAAAAATGAAGTTTTCCTTCGTTATCGTCGCTCTCTTTGCTGGCTACGCCGCTGCCGCTGCCGTCCCGGCCTGCGTCAAGACCTGCTCTCAGGCGGCTGCCAAGTCCTCCAAGTGCGGAAGCTAGTACGTGGTTTTACTCACAAGCAGCCTGCCCCGTTGTAGCTGACTCGGGTGTATTCTACAGCACTAGCAAGGCCTGCGTCTGCAAGAGCAGCGCGTTCAACTCGGCTGCCACCAAGTGCATCACCAGCAAGTGCAGCGCCAAGGATCAGGCTGCCGCTCTCCAGCTCAAGCACCAGCTCTGCGGTTGAGGTAAGCTGCTCTCCATCGGTCTCAAGCCTTAGTGAGATACTAATTCACATTGTTCCAGTAATTCCATCTCATCCATTCGAGCTCTGGACGGCCGGGTTGAGACTCTATGACGTAGAGGCTTCTGTATACCTGTCTGCTCAAAGTAGCCGCCAGAGTTTGATGTACAGTCTGCGAGGTCTGAATATACGTTTATGTTCGTGTCACTTTCGAGGGGTGGGAGCCAATTTCACCATGGCAGAATCTTGGGTGGTTAATCTTCGACTTGAAGCGACCGGATTCTCGGAGAGCAGAGGATGACACTTGGATAGCCAGCCTTCCAGCCTGTAAAATACGATCCCTCCAACACAATACAGCCTTTTTGTTTTGGCACAGCGTATTTTTACCTATATAAATTATTGTGGGGCGTGCGTCCTGTCTTGGATTAGCTGCGGCGCGTCTTGTCGGCTGGATTATCTTCATGCACAAGAATGAGCATACGTGAAGGAAACGCGTGGCAACGAAGGCCTAATGGGAGTGTTTGTGTGATGCCTGGGCACGTTGGTGACAAATTCAGGCGACAAAGTCCTATTCGGGAAGTTCAAATTGGTGGCACAAGCAGCGCAAAACCCGAGAGGTTACATAAGCTTCCACCGCGCATGATTGGTGAAATGCGATCGGGTTCAAATCATAAGGTACGATATCATACAAATTGTAAACTACAAAGAGGCGCGCTCAGACAGCGGGGAGCTTGGTACCAGGCGCAAAGGTGTAGGTCAAGCCACACTTGCCGCAGTACTGGCGGTCAGAGTGGAAGGCCATAAACACACCCGCACCACAATCGGCGTTCTATTTGGTACCCTATTAGCCTATGTCCGAACCAGTTAGAAGGTAAAAAAGTTGACTCACAGGACACTCGCGGCGCAATCGCTTGATCTTGCCATCCGAGTCGACCTTGTAGTACTTCAAGATCGCCATCTTGACCTTTTTGCGCTTGTGCTTGACCTTCTTGGGGGTGTTGTAGGTCTTCTTTTTGCGCTTCTTGGCACCACCACGAAGACTAAATCACCACATCGTTAGTCTATTTTACCATCATCATTTTGGTCGACACTCACCGAAGCACCAGGTGAAGAGTCGACTCTTTCTGAATGTTGTAGTCGCTCAACGTACGGCCATCCTCGAGCTGCTTTCCCGCGAAGATCAGGCGCTGCTGGTCGGGGGGGATTCTTCGGGCAAGCAAGGCCGAGTTAGTAAGATTGGTGAGCTAGATTGGCGGAGAACGCGTACCCCTCCTTGTCCTGGATCTTGGCCTTCACATTATCGATGGTATCGGACGACTCCACCTCAAGGGTGATAGTCTTGCCCGTGAGGCTGCAGTGACGGTTAGCTATCTCACATTACACGGGAAATGAGATATGAGACTCACGTTTTGACGAAGATCTGCATTTTCTGTGGACACACTGTTAGCGCAAGCTGGACAATGGGTCTACTCGACAAAGACACACGTTTTACGGACGCTCCCGTCTGTCCAACGATAGAACGGTGGAGTCCTAAACGAAGAGCAAGTGCCGGTTGTGGTTTGTGGATCGACCTGAGGTTTTGCTTCCGGATCGATCATATACCCGACAGCCACTCCGGCGCACGTGATCGTCCGCTCCTCTGCTCTGGAAGATGCGAGATTCGGTGATGACGCGGCTGGTGCTTTAGTCTGCGGCATGGCCGTTGTGTAGAGATCGTCAGGATGAGTCGGTGCCGCTTGTTGAATTTGGGCGTTACCCGTAGCCCGGCTTGTTATCCGGTTTTATTGTTTCTGGGTACACGACCACGTTAGGTCGGTCCTCGTCCCAGATTGAGACTCCTGCGCCAGTCCTAATTCCACCAGCCGGGATTCGATTTCGCCATTGGCACCTGTTGCAAACTCGCCCACGTAACCGCTCGACTCTCCTGACCGGATGCGTGCCTAGATAAGATAAGGCGTCATCACGTGCACGTGTTCTATTCCCACGCCTCCAACCTGATCTCCGCCACCATTCATCCAACCGACTACCGGCTAACATTGTTTTGAAGATTTGTTGACCGTGGTATGTTGATGCGATATATTTGTGGAGGCATTGCAGGAGTCGCCAGTGAGTCGGTCCTACCAGGCAATCCCATTGGGGTTTCTTCTCTATCGCCCGAGCGGCTGCTTGCTGGCCTTGAGGGTCGCTAGGTTGTGAGTGTCGCCGGTCGGATCCGATGGGCAATCCCCGTTGGGCTCGGTCCATGCTGGTCGTACCTCCAATCTAGCCCTCAAGGTCAAATCCTGCTAGGCTCTGCGCTCTGCGCACGGTGTGAGTGGTTTATATTAATTATTTTGTGCTTTATTGACATATGCTCAGTATCCACGCTATTCGCCTGGTCTTCCAGCCTCTTTGCCGGCGAGAGGTGGCTGTGGCTGGTGGCGATCTCGCTGAGCTTTCCGAGGCCCACGAGGGCATGTTCGCCCACAATTGTACCCATCCCCTCCCTGCTGTCCAAGAGACTGCCCCCGCAGACTCTCGCCCCGTCATGCCGCCCTTAAGTTTACTTTATGATTGCCGCCTACCCTGGCTCTTTGGCTGTCGCTCCGCTCACTCACGATTTCAATGCCACATTCGACCACCTGACCATCACCAATGACCATCGCTCTGTCAGCAAGGACGCCCACCCCACCGCTGTCGCCACTGGTCTTCTCGGAGTTGTGAACCCGGTCGACGCCCGCGCCGTGTATACACAGACCCCAAAGGCAACAAGGCCGAGCACCACGTCACATGGCGCCTCAAGCTTGTGATGGCAACAATTGGTACAAGGCTTCGTTGGCTCAAAATCACTCCCGGGTTCATACTCCTCCGGATCGTCCTTGTATCGCGTCTCTTGCGACGGACGGCCAGGTGTCGCTGGCTCGGGGGACCCAGGGTAAACTAGGATATGTGCAGCAGGATCAGGTGATGGCTCTCGCGTGCCTACTTAGGTATTAAGTGAGGCGACCAAGCTCCTACGTTGCCTAGTCGTAAACATAACTCTGCCCGAAAAGGGGGCACCACAAGATCGTCCGGGCGCACGTCTAGGGTGTCGAATTTTTTGCACGATACTCGAACTCGCTTTTATAGCCCCGAGCATTCCGGGAGGTATCGCTGGCGCCAAGTATAATGTGGCGCACACGGATCAGGCGTTGGCAAGCGGAAACGTGGGACTCTTGTGAGTATAGGTCGCATTTCTGCGGAATTTTGAATACAAATAGCTGGTTATTTAGGAACGCTAGCTCTGGCGTGGCGTTGGGATTGGGGATGGTGGCCATACTGGCGTGTATATCAGCGGCTCTTTGGATTCCTGAAGTCGATCGCAAGCTTTAGAACTTGCTGGACCCAACCTACTCGTCGTGAGTGTCCCTCTTCCAATTTTTATCCGCCATGGGTGGTAGCTGAGGCTCTTACCCTAGGTACTCATTCAAATCCATCGTCTATGCGTCCCTCACATCCGCACCGGGAACATCCACGACCCACTCTCCCCCTCTGCGCGCGCCGTCTTTTACATCTTTCATGTGTCCTACTTGGCACCAACGTACGAGCGCAGTTAAACACCGGTAAACGGGGCGACTACGAGATGGATACGGAGATGGGAACAAGCGGCTGGAAAAGGAGAAGGCGAGGGTGGGAACCGAGCTGGAGCAGATGAACAGGTCAGTTCAGGTGGATTTTTGATTGGTGTATGCGGGTAATTTTAGTTTGATCTGGGTCTCGTATATTTATTTGCGTCGCTATGTGCTGTGTACTTTGAGCTTCGAACACTTTGGGGTAATTTATTATGTGCCGACTGGTGTTTTCAGAATGTATGCTAGGCTTACCCTCGGGGCAATTGAGATGCGATGTTGACCAGAACCTACCCCGAGAGACGCAGAAAATACAAGCAAAGTTGAGGTGAAAGAGAGATAAAGGCCTGGTGAACAGAGGATAGGACGGTGTAGCGGTAAAAATCGTAGAGGGCAACAGGCGCGAGTCCCATTGCAACGGGAAAGGACGATCAAACAGAACTAGGATCCACTTGAAGGATCGACCGCGGTACATTCGTCGTTGCAGCTGCGCTTCACTACACGGCTTGAACGTTGCTAGTCGCGAGTCGCAGTGGTTGTGCCAGTCTTGGCTGACCGGACTAAGGCGGGCATGCCGAACAACAGTCCAAAATCCAGTCGCATTCGGAGGGGTAAGTACATGGGCATTTGCCTTTTTATTTTCCCGCTAATTCCTGTTCCGAAGTCCAGCCCCCTTTGTATTTTCATCCCGTTCGGCTGATTGCTCGCTGGGGCTAAACGCCCTGCTCTTCATCCCAGGCGGCTTCGCCGACCTTGCTTCCTGTTTCATCCTACGTCAGGAAAGCGTCGACATCAGTTGCAGCTGGTAGCAACCAGCTGCAACCGCTCATTTTGCGGAAACCTGCCAAAATTTCTGGCGCATGGTACGATGGGTTACGATAAGGGCATCAGGTGCCAACACCGGCCCAGCAACTGCCATAACTGGTTATGGCAGTTGTACTAGTGGTTTCGGCAAGTGTTGTAACTGACTGCAACCCACACAGAATCGGTTGCAGCTGGTT
>WSTK01000449.1:0-27180 GCA_019616945.1 Ceratobasidium sp. 414
ATCATCCATTTGTGGTGGGTTTTACATGTCCTCAAAATCAACATTTTCAGCTTTGGGGATGGGGAACTTGTTTCCCTCGCGATTCACTGAATATTAAAGCTAAAAATATGAGAAAAATACTGTCAGATAGCATGGAAAGTTGCTGAGGTGTTGAGTGCTTGAGTGCCAAATTTCGGCAACTTTCAGGTGGGAATTCAGCAGTTTTTTGCACCTTCTGCACCCACTCCTGCTCCCGCATTGTGGAAACTGCAGGAGTGGGTGCCAAAAAAAATGCCAAAATTTCCGCATGCGGAACTTCAGCATGACATGCTTAGAGTGACTGAGTGATGGGAGGGAGTCTTGAGTGGCGAGGTGCTGATGAGCCACAATACAGGGAACTGAGGTGACTTGGTGTGCTGAGCCATGAGACGAGGGGTTGAAGTGGCTGCACACTGGAGTGGTGATGTTCTGATAAGCCACAAGACAAGGAACTGGAGTGGCTTGCAAACCGCAAGATGACTGAGTGTAGGGTGTGCTTAGTCAAGTATGGTATACTGAGTGGAACACAAGGTAAAGGCCCACCCTGGGTCCCTTGGAAGGGCACCCAGGTGGCAAGTGCTCAGTCTAGTAGTGAAAGGGAAGGTGACAAGGTAGAACAAGCTGGAGAATCCAGGCTTGTCTACTGCTGTATTTATACTAGCTAAGTACATCTGAGTCATACAGCAGAGAATGGTGGTAGACTGGCACAGTCACTGCGCTTGTAAGTCATCCACCAATCAAGAAGATGAGTGAAGGAATCAGGCTACAGCCTGAGTCATGAGATGCGCAGCCTACGGCCAATGCATACACCTAGTCAGAAAGAAGCAAAGAGGGCACACGCAGCCTAAAGCTGGTGGTGAGAGAAGTGAGCCATGAGAAAAAGAAAAGGTGAGCCATGAGAAAAACAACACAGTCAGGGGTGAGTAACATGAACTCGTGACACTGGTGATGACAGTAAATCATAAGCAAACACTTGGATTAGCACTGAAGAGTTGAAGTGGCAAGTTCTCTAAGACAGAGGGAGGGAGCTCCCTAGAGAGGAGAGGTGACAAGATAGAACAAGCTGGGGAACCCAGGTGCTGTATAAATACCTAGTGAAGACAGATGAGTCATCTATGTACATGAGTCAACTGCCATTCCAAGGCGAGTCAACTGAATGAGTCATCTATGTACACAAGTCAACCACCATTCCCAAGGCCAGTCAACAAAAACACAGCCAAGTCATGAGATGAGCCATGAGAAAAGAAAAGGGGGCCAGAGGCACCTGGTTGAAAGAAGTGTGGGAGACAAAGTGCCAGTAATGGCTCATGACATTGTCCCCCCTTTGTGTGAGCTCTGGCAGCACAAGATGAGCACAGAGAAAAAAATGAAGAAAGAAAACTACATGACACTACTTAGGGCTACATTATCTCAGGCGCATTGTTGCAATGACTGGTTACCCTGTTCTACCTTAGGGGGCCCATACTCTTGTCCTCACTCTGACCATTCCTCTGGGGTCTCGTCCAGATGCTCCCAGGCTTCATACTGCTCCTCCCATCCCATGTGTCAGTTCCAGGTGTACTGGTCCAGCCATTCGAAGTGTCACGAGCCATGAATGGCACCCCCCCTCTTTTTTCCTTTCCTGTCTCGTGATGTGACTGTGGACTGGCAGATGACTGGCAACATAGATAGATGACTCTTACAGTCAACTCGCCTTGGAATGGCAGTTGACTGACGTAGATAGATGACTCGTCTGTACTTGACTGGTATATATACAGCAGTAGACAAGCCTGGGTTCCCCAGCTCGTTCTATCTCGTCACACATCCTCTCTAGGGAGCTCCCTCCCTCTGACTTAGAGCTTGTCACTTCCTTAAGGACTAGCTTGGGATCTCCCATTAGGAATCCAGCGACTAGTGCCTTGGTCAGCCACAAGACCTCACTCTGACCCTCCTAGGGCCTTCCTTGGTGCAAACCACCACCCGTTCCTGCCTCCACTCCCTCCATGTCACTCCCAGCCACGACTCCTTAGAGGGTTGTGACACGAAGAACTGACCCTTTGACATCCCATTTCGGAAGAGGAGGTTGGTGACCTGGTCCTGGCTGAGCTCCTCAACCAAGTTGTGGTACCTCTCTGGTGTCTTGGAGTGCCAGTCCCGAACTGTGTCAGTGATCCACTCCTGCATGTGGTCAGTGTGCACCCACCAGGTTCTGTCAGCCTTCCATTTGAGGTCCAGGAACTGGCCCTTTGACTTGGTGACCACCCTGTAGACAGAGTCACTGACACATTTGTTGGCAACATAAAGCTTTGTTCTTGACATCTGCCAGGTGTCGTCCGGCCTCAGTCTGTCTCCCACCCACATGAGGGGTCTGTGCCTTGGGTGGTGGAGGGTGTTGCCACTAAGGGCACACCTGGCCTGCTCATGCTTGGGGATGTACTTGAGGTCACAGCCTGGGTCAAGGTCCGCAGCATACTCAAGGGTGTCTGAGAAGTTGTTGATTTTTCAGACATTGTGGACATATTCACCCACTCCCTGGTTGGGGAGTCGTCCACACTCCTCCTTGACAAGGAGGTAGTTACTGCAAGCCACAATAGTGACCTTTGGCTTGGGACCCCACCTGGACTGGCTGTGGGCATTCTCGTTGGTCCTTGCCTGACAGACCACAATGTTGCACCCTTGGCACTTGTTCCTGGCAGACTTGTTGACGATTGCAGCATAGGACTTGACAATGACCATAGTGGAGTAGTAGTGTGGGAGGTGAGGTCCAGTGCTGCGAGGGCGGTAGTGATGGGGATGTTGTCTACTGCTTTCCCTAGCTCTGTTTTATAACCTTCTGGGACTGAGGCCATAGAGAATGTGCGTCAGAAATGGCACATGACTTGGCTCAGTTCTGCAATCTTCTCTGCCTGTTCCATGGTATTTTCCAGCAAGTCATATCCCTTCCACTTGACTTCATAGTATAGTTGACCCTTCTTTCTTTCCCACCCCATGATTTTCTCGACTGCAAATTCCTCCTCCCCATCTTCTGTAACTATTAGGGCCAGCTGTGGTGAGAATCATCTGAGGGAATCCTCCTTGTATACAGGGAGAGAGAAGGTCAATGTCAAGACCTCATTCCGTGGCTTTATATTCCTTATGTAGTGGTTTCGTTCCTTATAAGTGTCTTTGGTTATTGTAGAGTATGTATAGTATTGATTGTACGATGTCCTGTGGTGGACGAGGTAAAGCAAAGTGGGAGCCTTAGATCCCCCTTTGCTTTATTATATACATGCAGAAGCTCTGAGTCATTCGTATCCGCAATCCGCAGCAACAACAAGGTCACGTGTGGCGAAGACCAATCAGCATGGCGGCAGTGGTGAGTCACATGTGTGTGTGTTTATTGTGTGCATAATTCGATTATTCTGCGGCTCCGAATCTTATAGGAGCCGCGCTTAGTCCGAGGGTCATGTGACTTGCTTAGTCAGGTGACGGGACGTTAGCAGAGGAGTGAACTTAGGTCCCATCACTTGTCACGTGACTTGCTTAGTCAGGTGACGGGACGTTAGTAGAGGAGTAAACTTAGGTCCCGTCACTTGTCACGTGATCGGTTCATGATCATGTCGGCAGGTCATGACAGTCAATGTGGAATATGTCATGGGTTCTCATTGATTTCAGTAAGGCTAGGTGGCAGGTGTGTGATGACATGCATTCTGTTATTGTGAACAGGCCTGCTCACTTATCATCTAGCTTCTTGGAAGGTTGCCTAGTCCTGATATTGTGTGTGTTTAGCCACACTTTTTGCCCCTTTGTGTATTCTGGTATCAGCCCTTGTTCCATCTTCTGGTGATATTCCATGGAAGCATGTACTTCGTCCCAGACCTGGCTCATGTGTTCTGCCATCCTGTCAGCCTGGGGTGAGGTTCCTTTCTCATCTGAAATCTGCCATTGAGGACGTTTGCCATATACTGTTTCGAAAGCAGTCTGACCTGTTGCAGAGTTTACCTGATTGTGGTGGCAGAACTCCACCATGGGTAGCCACTTAGCCTAGTTGTCCTGGTTGTGGTTACAGAAGCTCCAGAGGTATCCTTCTAACCACTCGTTGGTTTGTTCTGCTAGTCTGTCTGTTTGGGGGTGATACACTGTGGAGAAGTGTAGTTCTCCCCCCAAACACTTGTACAGGGCTTTCAGGAAGTTGCTGTTGAAAGTTGGGCCTCTGTCCAAGATGGTCACTTTTGGGGTACTGTGGTGCTTCCAGACCTCCCACAGAAATATCTCCGCTAGTTCCTCTGCATCCATGCTTTCGTTGCAGGGTAGGAAGTGTGCTTGCTGAGAGAAGTGGTCCACAACCATGAGGATACTGTCAAACCCCTCTGACTCAGGGAGCTTGACAATAAAGTCATAGTTGATCTCCTCCCATGGTTCCTGGGGCAGCTCGATGTGCTTCAGGGGAACATGCAGGGGAGGTATTTTGGCTTGGTTGCAGACCTCACACTGCTCTACATAAGTGTTTACCTGTGACTTCAAGTTTTGGCGGTTATGTGCTCCTTTTGACATGATCTTTTCAAAAAATTAGTCTGATGATTCAGGATTTTTAGGTCCCCCAAAATCCTAAAAGGAGACACCTCCTATTTTTCAACATGGATTGACCTGAAAGTGAAAATTAGGATGAAATTCTTTTTGTATGTTTTACCCATAAACATGATATGTGAGAGCAGGAATTGAGTGTGAAGAGCCAAATTTAAAATTCAGGCATAACATCCCAAAATTTGGGGTTTTCTGTTCGCACAGTGCTTCTGCTCATATTCCCACACTAGATAATCCACCACACAGTTGTTGAAGTCCTTGCCGCCAAGGTGGGTGTTGCCCAAGGTGGCCAAAACCTCAAAAACACTGTTGTGAACTGAAAGCAGAGTGATGTTGAATGTCCCCCCTCCTAGGTTGTAGACGATGATGCGTGACCTCCAACCCTTCTTGTCCAAACTGTAAGCAATTGCTGCTGCTGTTGGCTCATTGATCATGTGAACAATGCTGAGGCCCACAATCATGCCAGCTGCTTTAGTGGCGTGATGTTGGGTGTTGTTGAAATAGGCAGGGATGGTTAACATGGCATGAGTGACCTTCTTCCTGACATCAGCTTTGGCTGCTTCTTTCATCTTGAGCAGTATCACAGCTGAAATCTGCTCTGGGGACTGAACATGATGGTAAGCACATTTACAAGCAGGCTGCAGGAGTGTGCACTCACGAAAAGCTCGGTATGACCATCACTTGACACCCACACATGCAGTTTCCTGTTTTGGTTCACAACTGTGAACAGCCAATGTTTCATCTCCCAAGCACGGTTTGTGTCACCGTAACTACATCCAATGAATTGTTTGACTGCAAAGACTGACTGTTTGGGGGCTGTATGTGCACTCCACCTGGCCGCATTGCTGACCCTGGGTTTTGGATCAGCAAACAGTAAAGTGTGGGCTGAACTCCAGCTCACCAAATCTGGTGCTCACCAAAGTAAACCCAGGATGGTGTCAAACAATCACCATCATCATTGACAATGATCTTGACACAACCACCAACATGCACCCCAACACAAGAGTTGGTTGTTCCCAAGTCGATACTGATGATAACTGATCTGGGTACTGGGTCTCTGCTTGACATGCAGACAGTTGACCACACAATCCAAGGAAGCAGTAGGGGCCAAAACACATGCATTAGGTTTAAGAAGAGCCTTGGTGGTGCAATAGAGGATGACAGGTAGGGCAGGGTGACAGCAAGGGTGCTGGGAGGGATTGCGGTTGAGGGATACCACTGCGCACGCCATAGATTTCTCTAGAACATGGCTAGTCATCACAAAGGGAACCCCCATTTGGGAGACCCCAAATGCATTACTGATACACCAAAAGTGGGGATAAATTCACAACCATGCAGTGTGTCCTGCACAAGGCATAGCAAGATAACAAACAGTCTTTATTGAAGCTTGTGTATACAACCAGAATTTGTATTTCAAAATATTCCTCAAATTCATTTAAACTTGCATCCAGCTTGGTGGCATAGCCTCAACATGCTTCTTCAAAGCATATGAGTTAAAGATTGGGTGGGATTGGCCAGGTTCATATGTCGCCCAGTATTTTGATTGCTCCTTAGTGTACTTCCTGAGTCATCCCTGGCCAATGGTAGCGTCGTTTGATTATCTCAAGGGTCCTTTCCCTTCCCTGGTGTCTGGCAACTGGTGAGTCGTGGTGTGTTCGTAATCCTGCCTTCTTAATTTCCGGGTCCTTTGGTATCACAATTGTGTTGTTGTACCAGAGTAATCCTTCCTTCCAGCTGTATCTTCAGAACTGTTTCTGTCTAGTGTTGCTTTGAAACTGTGGAAACGTTCAGCAGTGATCATGATTTGTTCTGGGTTTGTTGGGATATCTTCATGATTGGGGTGTCATGAGAGGGTGTCTGGCTTCTGGGATTGTTTCCCTGGCTGATAAAGGATAATGTAGTTAAAGGACACTAGTTCCGTATACCAACAAGCGTGTTTTTGGTCCATGACCCTGGCTTCCTTCCAGTACTGTAGATTTCGGTGATCGGTATAGACGAGTACTGGGGTCTTGGTGTCTTCGAGGTATAGTTGCCAATGCTTCAGGGATTCCACAATTGCCAGTAACTCTTTATTATATATATTGTAGTTGCATTGAGCTGGGTTGAAACTTTTAGATAGGAAGGCAATGGGGTGCAGTTTACTGTCCTCCTGGTATTGACTGAGGATTGCGCTCATGGCTACTCCCAATGCATCTGTTTCCAAGATGTATTGCTTTTCGGGGGTTAGGGTGTGCTAGGACTGGTTACTTTGTTACAGTGTCCTTGATGGCCTGTATTGCCTCTTGTTCGATGTTCATCCATTTCCAGGATTTTCCTTTTTGCATCAGGTCTTGCAAGGGTCGGGCTATCAGACTGAAATCAGGGATAAATCGTCAGTAGAAATTACAAACCCCTAAGAAAGCTTGGTTTTGTTTAACCGTCTTGGGAATCGGCCAGTTGATGATATCTTGGACTTTGCTTTTTTCCATGGAGATTCCTTCCGGGCTGATGACTAGTCCAACATAGTCTACTGTGGTGACCCTGAAACAGCATTTCTTCAGTCGTATGAATAGATGGTTTTGTCAAAGCCTTTCCAGGACTGCACGTATGTGTTCCATATGTTCTTCGTTGTTTTTCAAGAAGATGAGGATGTCGTCTAGGTAAACAATGATGAAGACTCCTCTGAAGTTGGCTAATAATATGTTCATAAACCGCTGGAAGATGCTTGGTGCATTCTTGAGTCCAAAAGGCATGACAACATATTGGAATAGTCCTTCTTTCGTGCTGAAAGCAGTTTTCCATTCGTCCCCTTCTTTGATTTGCATGTTGTTGTATCCCCATCGTAAGTCCAGTTTGGTAAAAACTTTAGCCTCCCGTAGCTGCCTGATTAGGTCTTCAGGAAGGGGAATGGGGAACTGATTGCTAGTGGTAATGTTGTTGATTTTTCGATAGTCTGTTACCAGTCAGAGGGAACCATCTTGCTTTTTGATGTGGAAGCATGGGGCTGCAATCTCTGACTTGCTGGGTCTGATTGTTACCAGCCTTCACCGTAGGGTCACTAGTGTGACGTGGAGGTTCCTTTAAACATGGTAAGGTAGGACTGGGGTCCTCGTAGACTTGGGATGATAGACAGACACAGCGTATAAGGCTTATAGTTAAGCCACGAAGGGTTACTTGACTTGGTGACGATGTGCCACGAGATACGAAAGGTGGTCAAGTGGCTAAGTACCTTTAAGCCACGAGACCCTTGGAGTAAAAGACTTAAGTAAGAGGGTTGCTAATCCCTTAGTGCAAAGGTGAAGTGGGACAAGGCGAGAACAAGCTGGGGCTACCAGGTTTGTTCTCTGCTCTCTATATACTGTGCTAGTACAGGTGAGTCATCTACCTAACTGAGTCAACCGCCATTCCAAGGCAAGTCAACCAGACGATTCATAAGTACAGGTGTGAGTCGATCGCCATTCCCAGACAAGTCAACCCAGAAGCAGCGCCCAGCCACGAGATGAAAGGGGGCCGGAGGCGCCCAACAGAAAGGAAAAGTTGGGGGCTGTGTAACAGCTCACAACACTCTTCCCCCCTTTTGCGCGAGCTCATGCGCAGCAGGGTGAGAAAGAAGCCGAGAAGGAAAAAAAGAAAAAAGAGGGACATCTAAAAGGAACACTTCTTTGGGGCTACATTATCTGGGGCACATTGTAGCAACAACTGGTTACCCATTTCTACCATAGGGGGCCCAAACTTGGTCCAGCTCACTCCGCATGCTCCTCGAACGTCTCATCAAGCTGCTCCCAGGCTTCGTACTGCTCCTCCCATCCCATGTGCCGGCTCCAGGAGTATTGGACGAGCCATTTGAAGAATTGGCCTTTCGACATCCCCTTACAGAAGAGGATGTTGGTGACCTGGTCTCGTGTGAGCTCCTCAATCAGCTCATGGTATGTTTCTGGCATCTTGGAGCGCCACTCTCAGACTGCGTCGGTGATCCACTCTTGCATCCAGTCAGTTCGCACCCACCAGGTCCCGTCAGCCTTCCATTTGAGGTCCGGGAATTGCCCCTTGGACTTGGTGACGACCCCATAGACCGAGTTGCCGACGCACTTGTTTGCAACGTAGAGCTTCGTTTGTGACATCTGCCAGGCATTGTCCGGCCTTGGTCCGTCCCCAACCCACATGAGGGGTCCGTGCTTCGGGTGGTGGAGGGTGTTGCCACTGAGGGCGCATCCCACTTGTTCATGGATTGGGATATACCAGAGGTCGCATTTGACATCAAGTTCTGCCACGTAGTTGAGGGCGTCCGAGAAGTTGTTAATTTTTCGGCTATCCTGGACGTACTCACCCACCCCATCCTTGCAGAGGCGCCCGCATTCCTCCTGGATGATAATATAGTTCCCCATGGGTATGATGGTGACCTTGGGCTTGGGAGCCCATCGTGCTCGTTCCCAGGCGTTCTCGTTTGCCCTCGCATGTCGCACCTCGGGATTACACCCCTTTTGCTTGTTTCCGGCAGTCTTGCTGGCGACGGCGGCGTACGACTTGCTGACCACCATGTTGGGAAGTAAGTGGGGTAGGCAAGGTCGAGAGCGGAGAGGGAGTGGGAGGCAGTGATGGCTGCTGAGGATTTCCCCTGCTCCCTCATATACCCCTCCGGCAGTGGCGCCCCTGGAAACTTCCGGCGGAAGTCCCTCATGACTCGTTCCAGCAGAATCATCTTCTCAGCCCATTCCAGGGTATTTTCTAGTGAGTCATACCCTTTCCATTTGATTTTGTAGTATAGTTGCTTCCCCCTTTGTTCCCAACCGACAATCTTCTCGACTTCGAACTGCTCTTCTCCTTCCTCCATTATTACCGGCGGTGGTTTTGGGGAGAACCTTCCAAAGGAATCTTCTTTGAATGGTGTGAGCAGATCCGCATGGAATACGTTGTGTATTCTCATGGTCCTAGGTAGGTCAAGCTGGTAGGCATGCGACGAGATTTTTCACACGATCTCGAAAGGACCTGCCTTCTTGTCGTCGAGTTTCTTCAAAGGTTGCCTTGTGCAAATATTTCAAGTGTTAAGCCAGACCCTATCTCCTTTCGCATATTCGGTGCTTTGTACTGCTTCTTTCTTCTGGTGGTACTCCATGGACGCCTGGGCTTCGTCCCAGATCCACCTCATGTGAGTTGCCATGTGATTTGCACTCACACTTCCTTCTCCTCCCTCTTCTGAGATCTGCCATCTGGGGTGCCTTCCGTATATTGTTTCAAATGCTGTTTGTCTGGTTGCCACGTTCCTTTGGTTGTTATGGCAGAATTCTGCGATGGGTAACCACTTGGCCCAGTTGTCCTGTTCGTAGTTGCAGAAGCTCTGCAAATATCCCTCCAGCCACTGATTGGTCCGTTCCACTAGCCCATCTGTTTGGGGGTGATAGGCAGTGGAGAAGCGAGGGTCCTGCCCCAACCGCTTGTATAGGGTCTTCAGGAAATTGCTGTTGAAGGTCATGCCTCTATCCGAGATTGTCGTTTTCGGGGTTCCATGATGTTTCCAGACTTCCCTTAGGAAGAGTTCCACTAACTCCTCCGCATCCATTGCTTCTCTGCATGGTAGGAAGTGTGCCTGCCTGGAGAACCGATCCACCACTACCAGGATACTATCGAAACCCTCCGAGAGTGGCAGTTTTACGATGAAGTCATAGTTGATGGCTTCCCATGGTTCATTTGGTAGCTCCATGTTCTTGGCGGTGATCCTTTGACTCGTGGATTTCACTTGGGTGCAGATCTCGCATTCGTCGACGTAGGCGTTGACCTGGGCCTTCATATTTGCCCATGTGTACCTCCTACTGATGAGTTCAAGAGTTCGTGCCCTTCCCTGATGTCCTGTGATGGGCGAGTTGTGGTGCATATGGAGGATTTTCTTTCAGAGTTCTGGCTCGTCTGGAACTAGTATAGTACCATAATAGCCCCTCCTCCCATTTGTATCACCGATATTGTTTCTGGATGGACACAGGTAGATTTTTTATTTTCTGGACACTGTTGATCAGGGTTTCTAAGGACTCGTCCTCTTTTTGTGCTTCCTTGAGTTCCTCGATAAGATCTGTGCTGATTTCCACCTTGAAACCCTGGAACCTTTCTGCCACTATCATGGTTTGTTTCGCGCTCGGAATATCCTTGTGATCATGTCTTCTGGATAGCAGGTCCATTTTCTCGGACTGCTTTCCCAGCCAGTATACGATGTTGAAGTTATATGACGCTAATAGGCCATACCACCTTGTGTGTTTTCAGTCCATGATCCTTGCCTTACTCCAGAACTGGAGGTTTCGATGGTCCGTGTAGATCGTTATGGCCTCCTTTGTTCCCTCTAACAGATAACTCCATTGTTGTAGGGCTTCGATGATGGCTAGTAGTTCCTTGTTATAGGTATTGTACCGTTGCTGGGCCTCATTGAAGCTTTTTGACATGAAGGCCACTGGGTGCAATTTTCTGTCTGTATGCCGTTGGTTTAGTATGGCCCCCATCACCACCCCTGACGCGTCTGTCTCTAGGAAGTAGGGTTTCTCTGGATCGGGGTGAACCAGGACCGGTTTCTTGGCTATGGTGTCCTTGATTGCCTGGAATGCCCGTTTCTGTTCTTCCCCCCAGACCCATTTTGTGTTCTTTCGGGTTAGGTCGGTGAGGGGTTTTGCTAGTGCGCTGAAGTCATGTGCAAATTTTCGGTAAAAGTTGACAAATCCTAGGAACGCCTGGACCTGTTTAACCGTATGTAGTTCAGGCCAGTCGCGTATAACTGCAATCTTGTCCTCCTCCATGGAAATTCCGTCTGGGGTAATCACGATACCGATATAGGTTACCAAGGTGATGAAGAAGGAACACTTTTCGGGTTGTGCGAAGAGGTGGTTTTCCCTAAGTCACCTAAGTACTTCCCTGACGTGGTCCACATGTTCCTCTCGATTTTTGGAATATATGAGAATGTCGTCCAGATATACGATCACATACAGGTCCTTCAGATCCCAGAAAAGTTCATTCATGAAGCATTGGAAGACGGCTGGTGCATTCTTGAGGCCAAAAGGCATAACCACGTATTCATATAACCTGTCCTTTGTTTTGAACGCCGTCTTCCATTTGTCCCCTTCCTTTATTTGTACGTTGTTGTAGCCCCATCTTAGATCTATCTTTGAAAAGATCTTTGCTTCTCATAGTTTCTCCAGTAGATCTTCCTGTAGGGGGATGGGGAATTGGTCACTGATGGTCATTTCATTGATTTTCCAATGATCGGTGACCAGTCGTAGGGATCCATCTGCCTTTTTCACATAGAAACAGGGTGCTGCCATTGGGGAATTACTAGGCTGAATTTTCCCGTCTCTTAGTTCTTGGTCTATGAATTCCTTTAGGGTCTTTTGTTGGTCTGGTGACATTGGGTAGGCTTTGGCTGGTCTCAGTGGTTCCATCCCTTCTTTGAAGATTATGGCGCAGTCGTGTTTTTGGTGTGGAGGTAGTTCCTTGAATCTTTCTGCATCGAATACCTCAGCGAAGTCCTCGAATTCCTTGGGTATTTCCTTTGTGGTTGCTGACTTTCCTTCTGTGTTCAGGGTAGGGATTGAGGGGTCAACCCTTTGCACTTCCGGATTGTCTCAGTAACATATATCCATATTTCGCCAGTTGATATCCGGGTTGTGTTCTGCCAACCATTCTTTCCCTAGTATAGCTGGGGTGTCTCCTAGGGGCATTAGGTAGAATCGGCTCTTGAAGTTTCTTCCCTGTAACTCAAAAGTAATGTTCGTCCTGAAGTGTATTTTCTTGGCTGTCTCGTTTCCGTCTATAGCGATGATGCTTGTGGGGTGTGTAAGTTCTATAAGGGGGATCCCTTTCTTCCTGGCATAGGTGATGTCCATGAAGTTCCGGGATGACCCTGAATCGATTAACGTTTTTGTTGGTTCCATGATTCCCTGTATCGAGATGTGTGTATGGGGTGTATTGTCAGAAGTTCTAATGTAGTACACAGGGTCTCGACCTTTGGGTTCTTCCTTGCCACCTGACATGGGTACAGGGGGCCGTTCTAGTTTTCCGATTCTGAGGCAGTGGATTCCTTATCTTGTTCTTCTGTCATGGTTGCCTCTTTCCCTTTTTGTTGCCTCTCTTTCGGGTGTAGGACGTACTGTTTCAACCAGCAATCCTTCACTCGGTGTCTGCTTTGTGCACATTTGAGGCATAGACCCTCCTTCTTCCTCTGGTCCATCTCCTTTTTGGGGTACCCTAGGCCCTTGGTTCGTAGCCGTTTTGGGGGTATCGTGTGCAGCCTTCCCATATGTCCGCTTCTCAGAGGTATTGCTGTCTTTTTGTCGTCCCGCGAATAGTACGTTATCCGTTCATATGGCCAGCTCCATCCATTGTTCCAGTGTAAGTTGGTCGGTGTCTTGTAGGAAGGTGGCTTCAAGTATCTTCTGTTGGACATTTTCTTTCAGCCCGTTTCGGAAGTGGTCGATCAGAGCTTGCTTGTCCCAGCTAAGCTCTTCCATAAGGAGACGAAATTGTGATGTGTAGTGTTGCGCAGATCCTGTCTGGGTAAGTTTGCCCATTTCTCGGATGGCACGGTCCTTCTTGATGGGGTCACCAAACACCACTAGAAAGTATTTCTTGAATTCCACCCAGGATTGTAATGCAGGGTGGTCATCTTGGTCTAGTGCTTTCCAGAGCAGCGGTTTTGCCCATTTCGAGGCTTCTCCCTCAGCCATGTTTGTGAGGGTGGTTTTGATCTTTCATGTATGATCAAAGGCTTGCAGGTAATTACCAAAGTAGATCTCCATTTTCATGAGGAAGTTTTCGGCCTCCTGTCCCCACTTTCCCTTAAAGGAGTCTGGTTTCTTCGCCCTTGCTCCTTTTGGTACTTCCCTGTCTGATTCCGGTTGGCGAGTTGATGACTGTAGGGGTGCAAACGGCGAGAGTTCTGTTCTCTGACTGTGCACAGAAGAGGCCCTGGAGCGGCTCCTTCCCCTCAGGGGTTCACGTTCTATCTGGTTTATGTGTTCCTCTAGTCCTTGTATCATTTCATTGAGGGCTTCCGTTTGTTCGCATACTTGGGTGATGTCTTGTCTGGTCTCGTTGACCAGTCTCGGGAGATCGTGGACCAGTAGTTCAATTTGTTCGATCCGGGGGCGTAGTTCCTGCGTGACTCCGTGCACATGGAAGGAGTTGGTGGCAGCTGCATTCGTGTCCCTCACCGCTACCCCTAAGGTTTCATTAAGGGCTTGTATCTGGTCGTTTTGTTGTTGAACTAGCTGGGCCATCCGGTTGCTAAGTTCCTCCATCCCTATAGCCCTAGGCGTGATAAGGGCCTTGATTTGGGGAAGGATGTTTTCATTGATCTGTCACTCCATTAGGGTGTTAAAGATAGCTATTTCCGCCGGATTTGCCATCGCTGCTCCTCCTGTGGGGGCTGGTGCAGGAGGCACATATGGTGGGGCTGCTGGTTCTTCAGCCCTTTCTTCCGCGGCTGGTAGGGGGGCGCGAGGTCTTCTTGGTGCTCCTTCTTCTCATAATTGTCTGTTTTGTACCCATGTTCACGAGAGGGGGTGTAGGACTTCTGGTTCACTTTCTTCCTCTATTTCTGATGTACCACTGACTGTGGGTGTGTGTGATACCGGTACTGGTCCCGGCATTCTCCTTTCTCCGGAGGGCCCGGGGGTTGCGTTCCTGGGCATCCTGTCATCTCTGAGGTCGATGGTGATGGTGTCGTCTTCTTCGGTTTCCGGGGCAGGGTTCGGGTTTTCATTTTCGGGGTTTACTCCAGTTTGACTCAGTAGTTCGCTGATATGTGCTTCTGATAAGTCTTGTTCTGGCAGCCCCCCTGGTACGGATCTTCTGGAGGCGCTGGAGGCCGCCATTGATAGTATGACCGGCTCCCTGGTTACTTGTCTCAATGTTGCTGCCCTTGGTGGGTTCCTCCTGGGCTCTTCTTGGTTTTCGGACGACATTCCTGTGTGAAGTCTGGGGGAGTAAGTTGGTTGTCTTCTTTCGGGATCGACTTTCCTTCCGGGTTCCAGAAAGCGTGCTCAGCCTTGTCTGCTGCTTGTGTGGGTTTTGTGTCCGTCATGATGTAAGCTTGTTCTCGCGATGTTACAAGCCTTTGCCGTAGGGTCACTAGTGTGACGTGGAGGTTCCTTTAAACATGGTAAGGTAGGACTGGGGTCCTCATAGACTTGGGACAATAGACAGACACAGCGTATAAGGCTTATAGTTAAGCCACGAAGGGTTACTTGACTTGGTGATGATGTGCCACGAGATACGAAAGGTGGTCAAGTGGCTAAGTACCTTTAAGCCACGAGACCCTTGGAGAAAAAGACTTAAGTAAGAGGGTTGCTAACCCCTTAGTGCGAAGGTGAAGTGGGACAAGGCGAGAACAAGCTGGGGCTACCAGGCTTGTTCTCTGCTCTCTATATACTGTGCTAGTACAGGTGAGTCATCTACCTAACTGAGTCAACCGCCATTCCAAGGCAAGTCAACCAGACGATTCATAAGTACCGGTGTGAGTCGATCGCCATTCCCAGACGAGTCAACCCAGAAGCAGTGCCCAGCCATGAGATGAAAGGGGGCCGGAGGCACCCAAGAGAAAGGAAAAGTTGGGGGCTGTGTAACAGCTCACAACACTGATCTTCCCATCTCATAGTTCTTGTTCTAGGAATTCGCGGAGTTGTTTGGCCTGGTCCGGGGACATAGGGTAGGGTTTCGCCAGTTGTGGGAGCTTTGCTCCTTCTTTGAACACTATTGCGCAGTCATGGTCTCAATGTGGTGGTAGTTCTTTGAATTTTTCTGCATCGAAAACGTCGGCGAAATCGGCGTATTCCAGTGGGATGGGGGTTTTGTCCTGGGCTTCTCCTGCTGCTTTTCCCTGTTCTTCCTCCCTGAAACATATCTCCATAGTTTTCCAGGAGATATTGGGGTCATGTTCCGTAAGCCATTCCTTTCCCAGGATTACAGTGGTATCTCCTAGGGGCATTGCGTAAAATCAGCTCTTGAAGGTGCATCCTTCTAGTTTGAAGGTAACGGTGGTGTGGAAGCATAATTTCTGAGTGGTTTCGTTCCCATCTATGGCAATGACAGTTCGTGGATGTGTGAGTTTGATTAGTGGAATGTGGTTTCTGTGAGCATGCTTGATGTCGATAAAGTTTTGTGAGGATCCTGAGTCGATGAGGGTGAGAGTGGGTTCTGTGATTCCTTTGATCGTGATGTAGCAGTGGGGATCATCATCTGATTTCTTTAGATAATATACATGCTGGACATCACAATCTAGGTTTTCCTTGCCTACAGACACGGGTGCAGTAGGCCATATTAGTTTTCCGACTCCGATGCAGTGGACTCATCATCATCCTTTGTCTTTTCAACTTGTGCTTCCTTTGCTTTTTCCTTCTTCCTTGGGTCGTTACTTGTTTGGGCAGCATTCCAGGGAGTTGATCCTTGGGGTTGGTCCTCTTGGTGGTATCTGGAACAGCATATGGCTTGGGTGTGTCCTAGTCGCCCACATTTGAAGCATTTCCCTTCCTTCTTTCTTCGATCAATGGTTTCCTTTGGTACTGCTTGATTCTGTTGTGGGTGTGGGTTTTGGGCCGTGGCTGCCCTTCCCTTTGTTCAGCCTTCTTCGCTATTGCAGGTAGCGAAAAGGATGTCGTTGGTGCAGATGGCATATTCAATCCAGTCTTGGAGTGACAGCATTGATACATCCTGTAGCACCATCATTCATAGCAACTCCCTTCGAACAGTGTTCTTGAGCCCTGCTTTGAATCGATCGATGAGTGCCTTTTCGTCCCATTCAAGTTCATCCAGAGAATTCGGAATTCGGAGGCGTATTCATTTGCGGACCAGGTCTGTACTAACTTCTGGATGTTTTCCGTGGCCCTTTCTTGTTTGATCAGATCTCCAAAGGCTAGGAGGAAAGCCTTTTTGAAGTTGGTCCACAATGCTATGGTTTCATGTTCAGTTTCATCTAAGACTTTCTTGAGTAGGGATTTCACCCATCACAAGGCTGGTCCTTCCTTCATATTTGATAGTGTGGTGGAAATCTTCTTGGGGTCTGGGAAGGCCCTGGGGTATTCGAGGAAATAGAGTTCCATCTTCATTAGGAAGTTTTCTGCTTCACTGTCTTGTTTCTTTCCTTCGAAGGCTTCTGGTTTCTTGGCCTTTGCTCCTTTTGGAATTTGTTCTTCCTGGGGGGAGTAGGATCAGTTTGTCCTTTCCTGCCTTGATCATTGTGGGGTTCTAGAGCGGGAGTGACAGTCGTTGGGTGACCCAGGAGGGGATGGTGATCGTTGCGGACAACAGATGTTTTGTTTAGTGGATTGGTCCAGAGGTGGCTCACCGAAGGCTATGTTGTCGACTTTTTGTGTGAGACATTCCTCCATTTGGTCTATTCTTCTGTCGAGTGCTTGGACGAGTTCCTGGGTTCGTTTCCCATGTTTCCTTAGCTCAGCTACTGCTTCCCTGATGGCCCTGAGAATGGTGTTTGTCCCTTGTTGTAGGTCGTTCACCCATGTTGGTACTTCCTGGAGGGTGTTTCAAATAGTTGTTACTTGTGTGTGGGTTCGGGTGCCCTCCTGACTTGTTAGGTAGGTATTATGTGCTGCCTGTGAGGTTTCTGTTTGAACTCACTGCACCAATTGTGCCAACTCAGTTGGCCCTGTGTTGAAACCCACCTGTCGGTTCCTGATGTCTTCAACGTTTCGTGTGATGGTTTCAATGTGTCTTCCACTTAGGACTTGGTTGGAGACCTCGGGCAACAAGGGACGTAGGGCTGCTTGCATTAGTGCAACAAATCTCTGATAGTCAGGGTCCGCTTGTAAAGCGACTAGGTCGAATTCTGGTTGGCGGACTGGTGTGGCATATGGCGGGGGAACGATTTCTGGGGCTTCTGGGAGGTTTGGCTCAGGGTCAGCGGGAAGAGGTGCAGTTGGTTGAGGCTGAGTCGGTACTGGTTCGCGTTCATCCTCACTGTCGCTGAGGGTGAGGATTCTTGGTTGTTCCTCAGGAAGGGGTTCTTCTGTTCTTCACGGTATGATTGTTGGCGTATTTCAATTAGATTGGACTGGGAGATGTATTCCCGCAAGGGTGTGATACTTGGTTCCGTCTCCTTCTGGGAGGAGGATTGATCCTGCTCCCACTACCATTTCTTGTTCTGGCCCAATGCTCAGTCGGGGGACAACTCGTACCATTGTGGATTGGTTGTCATGGATGGTTTGGTCTTCTTCTTTGGGTAGTCCCCCTGGCGTGGATGGTTGGGAGGCCCTTGATGTTCTTCCGGTGTTGACTTCTTGTTCTGTGGGGGTTGTGGGTGTTGACCCTTGCAGGGCAGCGAGAGTTCCTTCGACGGCAGCTCGGATTCTTGATTGATATTGTGTGCCGTAGTTGTGTTGTGATCCTGTATTGGATCCATGTTCTGACATATTTGCTTTGATCTCTTTTGGTGAGAGGATCGCCACAAAGCTAACTTCAGGTTCACAGATAAGCTTGCTTCACAATGTCACGACCTGTCAGGACACGAATGCGGATTTCTGGGTTTCTGCAAAGGTGAAGTTCTATGATTGCCTTGGGTAAGGTAAACTGAGTCACATGTTCTTGTTTATGAGTGGCAGACAAGTGAGCCACGAGTTAAAACCAAGATAGACGTGGGCATGTGTGTTATATTCAAGTGGCGGTTAGCCACAAGATACAATGACTTGACGAGAAGGTGAGGGTATGTCTGACAACAGAGGCCTGAGCCGAGTAGAGGACTATGACTCCTAAAATGCTAAGCAATAAAGGAGGTACACAAGTGAGAGTAGAGGCAAGTTGTTGAGCTTCCAGGGTGAAGTCCTGAGAGGGACTCTAAGTGAAGAGATGACAAGGTGAAGCAAGCTGGAGAATCCAGGCTTGCGCACTGCTGTATAACACATACACTGAGTCAAAGTCCAAGAACTGAGAAGGCACACATGGCCTAAAGCCAGTGGCAAGGAGCTGAGCCATGAGAAAAAGTTGGGGGTGAATCTCCGAACTCCCGACAACTCGCACTTGTAGATAGATGACTAGGCTGCTTTCCAGAGCAGTATTTATAGAGCGACAGCAAGCCTGAGTAGTCCTCAGCTTGCTTGTCTTGACACCCCATCTTCCCTCACAATTAGAACTCTTAACTGAGCTTTCACTTACATTATCCACCAAATAAGGGAAATACCCATCACAACAGCTCCTCTGGGAAGTACCCAGCAGTATCACATAAGTGTGCAAATAAGAAGTGACCTAAGAATAGAGGGTCGTGACATGCACAACATTCAGGGTCCAAATGTTCAATACTGCATTGAGAAAATGTCCAGCAGACCTTAACCTCACCCCCATCGTCTCACGGGCAAAACAATGTGTGACCTTGTGTTGCCCCCCTGTCAAAGAGGTTAGGGACAAGTTCTCAGGCAGCCAAGAGCTGTACATACCTCCAAGGTCCTTCATCACTGGGGTGGTGGGGCTCCCAGATGGTGGTAGGCAACTACACCTCAATCTGCTTCATCCTATGGGCAACAGGAAAAGGTAAGAGAATGTTTCAATGCATGCACTAACAACATACAGTTCCTCAATCCGCATATCTGATTGTCTCTTAAGCTGTAAAACCCTGAAAAAAACTATTAAGATATCACCTTGCCAGCGTGATAGGGGACAACTAACATTTCTTGCAGTGTCTGGGCACCTGTAGAAGTGGTGCTGCAGTAGGGTCAGCACTATGCTTGTGAGTGGCACCTGACACTGGGGACTTACAAATGTTCAGACCAAGTAGCATATCCTCATGTTCTGGCAAGAAAATTACATGAAAAGAACTTGAGAATGTAATATGACACACTCTTTTGCGCATCCCGATGTAGTCTTCACAACTTGCCAGATAATTATTGGCCTTAGTGTGCATAATCCTACAAGGCAGAGCAATACATTCAGCAGGCTCTGAAGTGATTGAAAGGGGAAGACACACTCACCCTTTGTCCTTTGATAGTGGAGTTCTGCTTTAGTGTAATCTCTTAGCACAACATATCTACAAAAAAGGGGCAAAAACCTACTTCCTGACCTTGGTGTTGCACGAGCCTTCACCATACCTACAGATAGAATGTGAGAATATATATTGAGACAAATGAGTATATCACTCACTGAACGTGCTTTCCCCTGGAGATTAAATTGATTGGTGACATGAGATACGTTCAGACATGCTTGCAAACTTACTTAGACTCTGTGGCCATTGTGTCAACATACAGGAAAGGCAGGTGACTGTTATTGTCACTGTAGTCTGAAAGATCAATGACACTATTGTCCTCATCACTTCCGCCATGATTGGAGACAGTTGACTCTGTCTCGGTGTTTGGGTGTTCATCACCAATGTGGTAAGAGCCAATCCAAGATCTAGCAACAGAAATGACATGACAGTATACAGATGCATAACAGAAATGGTAAACAGACACTCACGATGTGTAGCTTTGTGAATGGGATAGAGAGGATTTCACCTGGAGGGCAGGTCAAGGATTCAGAGCACTGGAAGTATCACCTAGTTAGCTTACATGCTTGTCTGTACAAATATATAACTCTACCTGAAGCTCCAGCTATTTGAGGTAGTATTGTCATTGTGTCAATGACCCAGTTTCTGATATGAGTGGAGGCAGTGAGACATCGATGTTGGGGGTGAACTAAATCAAATTAGCTGTTCACAATTGGACCATAGGTACAAGGGTTGTATACCTTGCTCAAGTACTAGAAAGCAGCAACAAATGTTTAGCTTGGAGGGCCAAAATGGAGTACTGTGATGGTATAACATGCCTTCCAGACCCAGATGTCCAATCGTGCAAGGACTTGATCCCAAACAGTGGTGGGAGGGCACTAGGTGTGAAGACACTTGATAAAGGAGGTTCTGGATTCGATTTTTTATGATCATTCAGGGAGCTCATGGTTAATGGTGTGCAGGGGAGAAAAGGAGACAGTGGTGTGAAGGGGCAAGCAGCCCATCTTATTCCTGTGGGAGTGAAAGGGAAGTCAAATCCAGTGCGCATGAGATTTGGAACTTGCTGAGTATCCAGCCTGTTCTATGTGTAAGTTCTGTATCCTCATTTATCCACTCAAAAGCAAATTCATTTCAGTATTGTAGAGTAGAAAAGAGGTTTGTATTTGATCACAGAACAACTAGTGTAAGACCAATTTTGTGCTCGGTCATGGTGGTGTATGACAAATAGTTCAGATTGACAAAATTGCAAATTGGAATCATTATTACATTAGGCCCATCAGCTCATCCAGGAATGCAAAGTTATAAGGAAAATTGTTGAACTCAAAGAGTGTGATTTTGGTGTCAGTAAGTGTGCTCAGCCACCTCTGACTCATAAGGCACTTTGGGAGGTTCTTGACCTGGAACTTGCGTGTGCTGACCTTAGTGCAGGGCACTCATTTGTGACTTGGCTACCTCTGCTCCCAATGGTCTTATAGTGCACTTTGTAAACATAATCAATTTTACTGTTGCATCATGTGTTAGCTGATGTGTATTAAATACAGCTAGGATAATGCTCACTGTTTCAACTCCCAAACCTGATTTGAGAGCTCCTTGCACTGTTTTACCAGATATTGACCCAGGTTAACTGGATCTTCCTTGTCAGAGCTGGTGCCTTTGATCCCAAGCTCAGCTATGAGCTGCTAGTGTTTCTCGAGCCCTTTGATTGACGATACTGTCTTGATCTGCTGCTTGCAGAGCTGTAATACATCAGTTAGAATATAATTTGACCCATAACAAGATCAAATGAGGTGCACCATTCGCATCCAAGTATCTGCACTACAGTGAAGATGTTGAGCCAGCTCTTTTGGATTGTTGAGTGGAAGGTGCTGACACTTGAATAGCTTGATGAGGTACCTGATGTGCTGAGTCACCATCTTGTGAATAGTGTCACAGTCGCCTTCCAAGCATAAGGCTGGCCAATCCTTGATCACTTTGGTTGCCACAATGTTCGCAGTGACTTTGTTAAATACAAGTATGAGGAGATGTGCAGGATCTCATGCATGCCACCCAGCTGGGCACTCATCCATTTCGTCCTGCTGCCACTTGGTTGCCTTTTTCTTCTTAGGTGCTGCTTGAGCTTTGGCAGTTCCAGGCACCTCCATTTCCACATCAATGTCAGCAGCCACCTTGCAGGAATTGTACTCCTTCCAGTCAAGTCGAACAGTGAGCTCCGCGATCTTCTTGTGTAGTAATTTGTGCTCCTTGGTCAAATCCTGTACCATGGAAAGAAGCTTCACCTGCAATGAATGCACAGAGTTGGCTCTTTCAGTGCAATGGAAAAAATGAAACTTATGTAGAGTGCATGAGCTGTGAGAGCCGATTGAGTAACACCATATATACATACCTGCCCCAATGGCTCAGTTGCTGAAACTGTCCAGGTACCTTGCCATGTGGAGCTCCAAGTTGTTGCATAATGTTCAGAATAGTTAATTACCATAGTTTGCTACCTTACCCGACTTAGACATGTGAGAAAACATGTCAGAATTTACAGAGTTAGCTTGGGAGTACTATGTGCTCCATGGCATCTCCAGCAGGTCAGTTCACATAGATCCAGAATAGCTACAGGTGAGATTTTTGGCACAGTGGGCTTTTTTTTAGCATGATGAGTATATTGTACTCATAGGTTTTGCTTGTATCTGGCTGGTTCATCCTAGGTGACAGGGAGGGGGAATAGGTTTCCCCCTGCTCCTATCTTTTGTTCTGCTGATTGGATCAGTCTGAAACTTTGCAGGCAGCATACATTAATTGCATAGTAGTGATTCGCTACTTCGTACCATTGAGAATATTGCTTAAACACTAAATTCAGGCGGTGGGATGTCTCCTGAATATTTCTCAGATGTATTTTACAGTTTTCTGCATCAAGATAATTATTTTGACCAGTGTGAAAGCATATTTGGAGTCAGTGGATTTCTGTGCATTTAATGATAAAACTCACATGTGTTTGTGGTGGGTTTTTTAGATTGGCCAAAATCTACAGAAAGCCCCACAGGCAAAGTTTCATGCATACAGCAACTTCAATGGCTATCTAATGGTGCAAGAGTGACCTGAGATCATGGGTGGATCATATTCCCATGGGAACAGTGGGTTCCTGCACAGGAACTGGGCACCTCCAAGCCCTTCCTGTTCCCAGCCTGTTCTGGCTGATGCCGGAAAGGGTGGGAAAGGTCCTGGAACTGGTGGGAATGCCTGGGTGAGGGTTGCCTGGGTTGCATCACTAGCATGAACAGACCAGCCAGCACCACCACACTGCCCTCCTGCCCACTGCACCTGGCAAAGTCAAGCTCAAGGTCTCATAGTCAGATGGTGCTGTCATGCAATCCCTCAAACACACAGACATACTTTGCACTCTGGATGGCAAATTAGCTCACCTGCCTGCCCTCAGGTGGCAGCAGAGCTTGGGTGGTAGTGGAGCTTGGGTGGCAGGTGCAGGGCACCCATATGGGGCACCAGAACCCTGTTTCCCAAACCAGTCACAATAACTTACTTGCTTGTTGGCTTCTTAGAACTCCGCAGCAATGTGATAAAGCCTTTGCTATAGCAGATCCTTATAGAGAACATACCCAGGGATGGCAGATGAGACAGAGGAGAGTGGATATCAATGGATGGAGTTCTGGCTCTCCAGAGGCACTCTTTCTATACACAAATGATACAGGTTGTATGTAAGCCAGTACAATGGACAGGTCAACAAGGTCCATCACTTCTTTGTAAGAAGGTAGCATGTCTGTATCAACACCAAACAAAGGAGATCAGAAAGGAACAGGAACCATGGAATAACTTACCCTTGTCACTGTCTCCATGGTGCACCTGTAAGAAGTGTTCAGTCCCCGCTCATGGAATGGGCTGTTGACTTCACTGTTGGTTGCTGTATTCCAACATTGCTACTGGTAGCTGGTTTCAAGGATGTCCTTTCTTCAGTGGGAGTGGTCTTTTATACAGCAACAGGGGGCTGTATGGCATGTGAATGACCATGAAGGTATGTCCAGGAATAGCCTGACCAAGGCCAGAGAAGTGCTATTAATACCATGATCCCATCAGAAATGGTGCAGAGTCTGGAACTCCAACACTAAGCAATCTAAAGATAGTGCAAGATCACTACCTTTAGTTGATCTGATAATCCCAAGCTAACTTCAGCCCAGATCCACCAGATATAGAACAACTGTGCAGATAGATTACTGTGGATTGTGATCTGCAGCCCATCTACTTCATGTAATATGTACATTATTTACATTTTACAGACCCACAAGTCCCTGTGTGAGTCATCCCTCATGTTTCATTGCTGAATTGCTCCCAAGATTGGGGGTTGCCTGCACCCACATTTCAAGCAGGCATACCTGCCGTTCCACCCCTGCAGGGAAAGATAAAATGTTAAGTAGAGTGGAATGAGAAGCTAGAAATACCATGTTGTACTTACGTTGCGATGTGGTGATACTGGAAAATGCTTTCCGTCAGGCTTGGTGCCTTGCTTCAGCAGCTAGCCGTTTCATCGATTGGTATAGCTTGGGGTCTGGAGGGGAGAGGGGGGTTCAGCAAAAGCAACCAAGGATGTGTTAGTGATGTGCTCTCAGCTGGGACGCTCTGCTTAGGATCCGCTCACCTCTCATTATGTCCACGATCACTTCGGTCAGGTGAATTGGGACAGATACTGTAGAACCCATGGTGCACAGGCTGACTAGTAACAACTGTGGCGGGTGAGTTAGTAGCATGAGTTTATCCTGCTACGGCTTTATATAACATGCTCCATAGGCTTAGCTAGGACCCACATCCAAGCAAGGGGCGAGTGGCCACTTATTCTTGCCATGTGGTGCAGGTCCAATCCCCTATAATCCTGAGGGTGTCTGACATCAATCTGGGCCCAAGCTCTAGCCTGGGAAACCCTATGACCCAGAATTTGGTTTACCAGCTGGCCCTGAAGACGCACCTCCCCAAGAGCACCCTCTCTTTCAGTTTCCTCTGGATGAAGATGTGGAGCCGAATCCGGACAATGACCCCGACGAGGAGGTTGACCAAGGTGGCAGCTGTGCTGCCTTTCACGAGCCCGACCTCATCTGCAACGCCTATGCTGACGCCTATGTCCGGAAGACCTTGTATGGCGTGACTACTTGGGCTATCAAGCATCAATTAAAAGCAGCCAAGTGAACTCTCTCATCACACCCAGACATTAATCCCGATGACCTTGCTAGGATGGCTCAATCGATCAGCACTGTAGAACAGCGACTCGGACTTGACACTGGTGGCCTTATAACGACTTTTACTCTATGTCCTAGCTGTGGTCGACGTTATTCTCCTGCTGACATCGCTAATGCTGAGGGCTTGGGTTGTCATAACCCTGGCTGCACTGGGGTACTTTTTACTGACTGAATATTGGCCTCAGGTACTCACTGCCGCGCCTCAAATCTTACCTTTTCCTTTTGGTTCTCTAATCGCTTGTCTTAGACACATATTTAGTCTAACTGGTATGTCTGAGCTTGTGCAGAACTGGCATAATGGCATGGATGACAATGCTGGGTTGACTCAACCGATCCCAAGTGAAGAGAGGATGCAAAACATCGACATGGATCACCATATGGGCAATATGAATGGGGCTGGCGATTGACCTTAGCTGGGCTGGAGCGAGTTGTTGACCTGGATACTGGGGCTGTAAGCGACCGCAGTCCACTTGATCCACCCATCTGATTTGTGAGCTTGCCATTCGGGATTTCGCTGACCTTATATGCCAGCTGGTAAGTTTTTGTTTTCAACTTGATGCATGATTTACAGCACATACACTCCAGGTTTCAACCCACCAAGGAGAAGAATTACTCCGTTGGTGCATGTTGCCTGATAATCAACAACCTCCCCCAACATATGCACTTCCAGTGTGAATACATCTGCCTGGCGATTATGATGCCAGGCCCTAAAGAGCGCCTGGTCAACGAATGTGCAGATAGCTTGGCCAGTCAAATGGTCGTGTCAAGGCCAACCAATGGAAGCTTGCGTCTCGTGTGCTCTTTGTGCCTCTCTTCCTTGCTCTGCAGGATGGGGATGTTATTGGCCCTGGATATGTGCCTCGTGGAACTCATAGATCAGTAGGTGGTAAGCATCAGGCTTACCACGCAAGGCTGCTTCACAAACAGTGCAAGAAATACTTTGCTGCTATTGGACAACCTGACTTGTGTCCTCCACTTGCCGAATGCTTCCCCTCGCGCAGCCCTTGTTTCCACTACCGACAGGTCTTGATGTTCTACTCAGCTATCAACACTTCGACAAGCGTTCCATCACACCAAACGATCTTATATATGCTCAGGAGCTGCTTGAGACTGTTTGTGTCAGCTATGCTGAGAATAATATCCCCCTGTCGCCGAATTTCCACTATATGATGCATCTCGAAGAGTCTGTCCTCAAGACTGGATTGATTTACAATACTCATGTATGGGCAATGGAACACGTGAATGGGATGATCTCTCGGGTCAGACACAATGGGAGGAGTAAGGGTGTGCTAGAAGGAACGTGTTGGGAGTTCGTGTACTCACCCCCAACCTTTTTTCTCGTGGCTCGGTTTCCTCGCCTCCGGCTCTAGGCCGCATGTGTCTTCTCAGCTTCTGGACTCTGACTCGGTGTACGCACCAGCCTTGGCTGCGCAGCTTGACTCAGGTGTACGCGCGTCTCGTGCCGATGCGCAGCCTCTGCCATTCCGCTGTATGACTCGCACTCATGTATGTAGTATAAATACAGCGGTGCGCAAGCCTGGACACTCCAGCTTGCTTCACCTTGTCATCTCTACACTCTAGAGTCCCTTTCAGGACTTCACTCTGGAAGCTCGCCACTTAGCCACCCTCGTCTCTCGTACACCACTTTACTCGTTAGGATTCCTAGGGAGCCTCCTACTTTACTCGTCCCAAGCCTCCATCGTTCGATACACTATCTCCTTCTCGCCAAGTCGCCGGATCTCGTGGCAACTCCGCCACTCGAAGATCACGAACACACACACGTCCACCATCACAGCGATCAATGCCCGGGGGATTACCCGAAGAAGAAGACCAGACCATCCACATCGAACAACCCTCGGTGGTACGAATTATCCCTGGACCAAGCATCGGACCAGAACAAGAAATGGCGGTGGGGGCAGGGTCCATCCTCATCCCAGAAGGAGAAGAAATGCAATACAATCACCTTGTGGGAATACGCCTCCCAGTCCGATCTTGTTGAAGTACGCCAGCGATCACGCCAAGAGGACCAGAGGAACCCCTTCCTCAGGAACAACCAAGAATTCTCACCCTCAGCGACAATGAGGATGAACGTGAACCAGTACCAGCTCAGCCTCAACCAGCCACACGTATTCCCGCTGACCCTGAGCCCAACCTTCCGGAGGTCCCAGAAGTCGTCCCGCCGCCGTACGGAGCACCAATCCGCCGACAACCAGAATTCGATCTAGCCGCTCTAGAGGCCGACCCTGACTACCGGAGATTCATAGCTCTGATGCAAGCCACCCTACGCCCCTTATTACCTGAAGTCACCCACCAAGTCCTGAGCGGAAGACATATCGAAGCCATCACACAAAGCATCGAGGAGATCTGTAATAGCCAATTAGCTTTTGACACAGGAGCAACAGAGTTAGCCCAACTCGTGCGACAGCTCCAAGAAGAAATAACACGAGCAGCCCAGAACGCGGC